>JACTOM010000546.1:3146410-3159233 GCA_015832385.1 Elymnias hypermnestra | reverse complement strand
TGTAGAAAAGTAATTATAACACGAAACAAATAGATAGTTCAAACAACGTTTATTGCCAAGTACCATAGACTAGAGAGTTACAATCATAGACACGAGTGCCACAAGAAAAGGATAACAAAGTTTATGATTACCATAAACTAATTATATTAACAAACATTATAGATTTGTAGTTTAATATTCCTACAAAATTGAATCTCAAACGTTTGTATAAAAAAAAGGAAAGGGCTTTTTAGGGTATTCCCCGGCAATTATTCTAACTTTTGTTATCGTAAAAACCATCCTTGGACTTCAACGAATATTTAAAAGAAAGAATTGTCAAAATTAACCTTGGCGTTGTTGAGTTATGCGCTTACCAACACATTTTGCGATTCATTTTTATATTATAGATTGTTATTAAATACATTTTTGACAAATGTTTAGTAGGAAAAATGTGTTACACTGGTGACATTAATGTAGAATAAAAGAAATTAGACAAAACTGTGCCGTTTGAAATTAGCCAGTAAATAGATTTGAACCACCCTTTTCCAAATTTTGCGATAAAAACAAAAATTCATATGAAAGTGAATGTATACATTAAAAGTAATATAGTAAATATTACAGAAGCAAAAGTTTTAAATGTAAACAAGACTGAAAGTGATGTAAGCAATAAATTGAGTGTTGTTTACCAAAACAAAGTCCATTAGGTGGTTAGCGAAGTAGAGGGTATTATTTCGGCTCTAAAAGCCTTGTCTGAGAACAACGGGGCGAGTCGGAAAAAGGGAAATCTGCATTTAATGGCTTGTTCAACCACGCCCTTTTAACAATGGGACAAATAAAGAGCACTGCAATTAATATATTGGCAATATTAACAATTTACAGATATGTATACTTGATAGGTTTGCTTCGTTATTATAGTCTCTAGTATATTTGACGAAAGGAAAATAACTTAGGTTCTACTTATTATGTATGTTTTAAATTTGTATAATTGGGTAATGGAAAGCACATTAGGCTGTTCATAAAGGTCTTTAGTTGGAAAACGATAATTTAATTGGTACAGGGTTTTAAGAGAGATCAGGCGCAGGACCGACGGCTTAACGTGCTCTCCGAGGCACGGGGGTGGATCACACCGCCAACTTCCCAACTTCGGGCAAATATTGAGAAAATCTTAATAGAAAACTCAATATCAATTTTCGAATTGGCCCGACCCGGGACTTGAACCCAGGACCTCATGTCTGTCGAACATGCTAAGCACTAGACCAATGAGGCAGTCACCGCCTGATCTCTCTCCGGTTGTGTCGGATTCCCGTCACATCGGACTATGAAAGTGAAGGAATAGAGAGTGCACTTGTGTACTATGCCCGGCAGTCCGCAGTGGAGCAGCGTGGTGGGTCTATGCTCTAAAACCCTCTCTCATGCGAGTTATGAGGCCTGTTTTTTTTTATTGCTGACAGATTAGCGCTTGACTGTGATCTCACCTGATGGTAAGTGATGAATCAGTCTAAGATAGAAGCGCGCTAATCTGTTAAGAGGCGATATACCCCCCTTACGGTTTCTACACAGCATCGTACCGGAACACAAATCTCTTCGTTTGGCGGTACGTTTTTGCTGGTAAGGTGGTAACTAGCCACGGCCGAAGCCTCCCACCAGTCCAAACTCAGACAAATTAGAAAATACAATTTCCTAAATTCGTCCTACCGGGGATCAAACCCGGGACCTCTCGCACCATTGCGCCAGCGAGGCCTGTGCCCAGCAGTGGGACGTTAATGGGCTGCTACTTACCTTTTTTACCTTAGGGTTTTAAGAATTCGTTTTGTGACGTTTGAAGAGTTTTTAGATTTATTTCATATGGACATTTCCATATATCTAGTAAAGGGTTGGCCAAAGATTTGTTAATAATAACGCGGAGTTTTTATGTAAGCCCCAGTAAGTGATGCTATCTTATTTCGAAGGTATTTTCTGTGGTAATATCACGTTAATTTAGAATCTGTTATCAGGACTCACGTAGTGGACAATGAGGTCATCATGTAAGATCATATTAGAAACGATCTCTGAAGGAATACCTTGCCCTATATTTACACTTCGCTAGTCTTCTTCATTAGATCATTCATAAAAAGTAATTATTACGTTGACACCTGGGAATACTTCTTTATCTAACTTTCCCTATTTGTGACGCTTATATAATAACCTCAGACCGCATTAATCCACTGCTAGCTTTACGATTTCCATTGCATTATCGATAACATCAGCCCATTGAGCTGGCGTTGGTCGATGCTCCTTTTCCCTGTCCTCGTTTGCCATTCCAGTTTTAGCAACTCCAACTTCTGTCTTCCCTTCGACATATTTGGTCTACCCAGCACCACTTAAGGGCAGTTGTTTATAGCACAAGTAAAAACATTTGTGTCACCTAGTTGGACGTTTAAAATAGACAATTATAAGTGCTATAAATAAAGTATTCATACTGGGCATACTATTAAGATCGACAGCAACTCTGACTGTGAGATCATTAGTCAACCATTGTTTATATTATATAGAGTCTTAGATGGTTAATATAATAAACTTGTTATGCTCATTGGTGTTGTCCTCTTAGTTTTCGTAAATTAAGGCACAGCTCGTGTAAGCGAGTTTTGAAGTAATTTTCTTATTTTATTTCACGATTGGTCCATGTTGCATTTTATTTCATATCTATTTTCAATGTGTTTTTACTTTAAAGGCATCTTCAAGTTAAGTTTTACGCCGTTCCTCAGGATATTTTGCTATATTATCTGCCTTATTTTTGTCCTCTATTATCTAAAAGATACATTTTTGGCCAATGACTAGCTTTTATTATTATTTTGTATGGAAACGTGTTCATTATTAGTGTCTACGTGTAAACGCAATATGACATTAAATCGATAGAAAACATGACTGGCCCGATTGGATATAAAAAAGGCTACTCACTATCATTGGTCAGACAGGTTAATTAAGTTTTCCTTTATAATAAATATTATAATAGCTTTGCCTGCGAAAAGAAAAAGAATGACATAAAACATATGATATATTATGACGTATAACTTTCATGCAAGAAAGAGTTTTCATTTTGAGTTTCACCTGGGATTTCCCCACTTCCAAGAGTCTAATATTGACTTAAGGACTGTCTACGGCTTATATCCCCAACCTCCTTTGACGGATGAGAGAGTCCTCAGCGTCCTCCCTCAGACTCATTAGAGGCCTAATAATTTGATAGAAGGAGGCCACTTCCCTCAACAATTTCTGGTTCTTCGTCTTCGTGTGCCTTTCCATTGCTGGCAAATGGAGCACAAGACTCTCGTTAACCCGGATAATATTAACTTAAGTAGGGAGAAGGAATAACTAAAACTTACGCCTCATTTCCCCAACCTCCTTCGATGTAGAAGAGAAACATCCTTAGCGTCCTCCTTCAGACTCGCATTAGAGACAAAATCTTGTAGAAGGAAGTGACCTCTGTCAACCATTTCTGGTTGTTCTTCTTTGTGTGCCTCTCCATTACTAAAAATTGATCGTTTTCCGGAAATCTTTCCCAGACTTACAGGTGTAGCAACTTTTCTGCAGTCGGTGACTTTTCGCAGTCATGACTTTTCCATCTGCAAGCCTGCCTCTTACCTTGGGTTTTAATCATTATAATAAAGCTGTACTAGTTGGAGGAGGTCGTAGCGATCATGGCGTAACACGTGGCCCGGGTAGGCCACTTTCTTTTTGCCTTGTAGTTAGGTGGAGCTGTTTAGCCATCCCATTAGAATGCCAGTTTTGGTTGGCGTCACACAATTGTATCCTTCAGTGAAAAATACCTCCATCATTTGCGTTTTCCCTCCGCTATCCTTCCATGGCCGCCCATTTTGAAAAGTAATTGTTAGAAGAAGAAGTCGACTCTTTTCCAATCTCCAACTATGAACTCTAGCGAAAACCTCAATCTGTCCTTGTTGTCTTAATAGGTTATTGTAAGAATGTAACATCCTAGCTAAAGATCGCTAAAACAATGTGCACTATAAGTCTATCAGTTTTGTCTGTAAATCCTCGGTTCAGACCGGCTGTTTAAACCTGGCTGTGTAAAAAACCGGTTATTTTTTGTGAATATTCAATTACCTTTTGGAAGGTGAAATATCCATACGCACAGTACGCCTTTGCGTGTGGAGTATTAATTAAGCACGCGGTCTTTAGGTTTAAATTTAGTTATTCATGTAGCAAATTACACGCAATAGTAATATATCAAAATGGATGTTAAAATATACATATACAACAGTTTTAGCATATTTTTATGGCAGAACTTTTACTGTGGAAGCCATTTGAATAGGATTTGCAAAGGTACCGGATACCAAAAAGATTGTTTATTCATTTCAGAATATAAATCACTTCAAAAACTTTTTACATAATTTTTTTGAGAAAAACTTTGTATTGTTCGATAAGACACCTTAATTTTATTGAATTCAGAAAACTTTAATGGAATTCGATTCAAAAGACCTTCATATACTTTCTTCCAAATATCTTGATATACTTTGAATCAGAAAAAATGAGAATGCAATTGGATTTATGTAAACTTTACATAATTCAATTCAAAAATCTTTTATATAATTGTAGTCATTATATCTTCATATAATTTGACTTAGGAAATGTTTATGTCAATCAATAAAGAAAGCCTTAGTGTAATTCGATTCACAAGGGGTTTTTAAAATGTCATCCCAAAAAATCTTGATATAATTCGATTCAGATAAACTCTATACAATTCGATTCTAAAGACCTTTGTTTACTTCTATTCAGAATATCCTCATATAATTTGATTCAGAAGAGCTTTATATTGTTCAATCCAAAAGATTTTGTAAATCGATTGAGAGAAACTTTATGCAATTGGAATCATATAAACTTTATACAATTCGATTCTAAAAACCTTTAAATACTTCTGTTCAGAACATCTTTATATAATTCGATTCAGAAGAGCTTTATATTGTTCAAATTAACAAAAAAACTTTCCATAAATCGATTGAGAGAAACTTTATACAATTGGATTCGTATAAACTTTATAGAATTCGATTCTAAAGACCTTTATATACTTATATTCAGAATATCTTCATATAATTCGATTCAGAAGAGCTTTATATTGTTCAAATTTAAAAAAAAACTTTGTATAAATCGACTGAGAGAAACTTTATGCAATTGGATTCGTATAAACTTAATAGAATTTGATTCTAAGGACTTTTATTTACTTCTATTCAGAATATCCTCATATAATTTGATTCAGAAGAGCTTTATATTGTTCAATCCAAAAGATTTTGTAAATCGATTGAGAGAAACTATATGCAATTGGATTCATATAAAGTTTATACATTTCGATTCTAAAGACCTTTATTTACTTCTATTCAGAATATCTTCATATAATTCGATTGAGAAGAGCTTTACGTTGTTCAATCCAAAAATACTATATATAATTCGATTAAGAAAAACCTTACGCAGTTGGATTCGTATAAACGTTGTATAATTCAATATAGAAATTCTTTATGTTGTATAATTCTGTTTAAAAATATATTTTAACAATTTATATAGTTAATTACGCGTTGGTGCGAGGACTCTACTGGCGAAAGTCCCAGATTCGATTCAAATTTAGTATATTGTTTTTTCTAAATTGTCCTTGACTGGGTCGGTAGGAGGCTTCGGCCGTGGCTAGTTATCATACAAATAGCAGAGAATGTTGAGATAACACTTAAGAGGTAGAGTTAGTCTTAGATTAAAAGTATTTACGCTGTTGTAAGATTAGGCAGGTGTTCTATCTTTACGCAATAAATTATTGTACGTATATATAGTAAACTGCCTCATTGGTCTAGTAACTGCCTCATTGGTCTAGTGGTCAGCGTGTTCGACTACAGACATGAGGTCCTGGGTTCGAGTCCCGGGTCGGGCCAATTCAAAAATCAATATTGAGTTTTCTATTAAGATTTTCTCAATATTTGCCCGAAGTTGGGAAGTTGGCGGTGTGATCCACCCCCGTGCCTCGGAGAGCACGTTAAGCCGTCGGTCCTGCGCCTGATCTCTCTCCGGTCGTGTCGGATTCCCGTCACACCGGACTATGAGAGTGAAGGAATAGAGAGTGCACTTGTGTACTATGCCTGCCAATCCGCAGTGGAGCAGCGTGGTGGGTCTATGCTCTTAAAACCCTCGCTCCTCGGAGTGAGGAGGCCTGTGCCCAGCAGTGGGACGTTAATGGGCTGCTACTACTACTACTACATATATAGTAAAACAAAAAGAAGGTAACAGACTTAACAAGTATAAATAAGAACAAATAGGGATCTAGAGAGACTAGACACTAATAGGGTCCCAAATATGTCCCCAGGCTATATGTTTGAATTAATCTGGGGAATATGGTTAGTAAATTGTAATATATATTCTCCGTAAAAATATATATGTCGGAGAATAAAAGAGAACGGAGAAGCATAAAGCACAAGGGCGTAGGCTTCTCCGCCGACATCACAATCGGATCCATTATTTAATTTCTTATTTTGTGGGCGTTCGTGGGTAATGTTGGTGCAATCAAACACTTTGTTAATTAACTCGGATTATAATGTTCAATCACTTAATGTTCCCGATATCAATTTATACAAACTCATTAACACTAATAGCTAGGAACGCGACAGTTTCAATAGTCGACCACTTCGGCTGACCGCCGCTCGAGAACTGCCGAGAGACGGGCCGGAATGCCACTTATTGACACACTTCCACAGACTATTACACACGGACCAGCGATCCACTGACTCTTGCACTCCGACATATATATAACTAGAAAATTTTCCTCCTTTGATTGCTTTAATTTAATAGATAGTATAATGTCAGTAATTCCACTTTAATAGATTTGTTAGGAAAAGGGGAAAATTTGATTAAAAATAAACTGTTATAATATAATTTATTTTAGCAACAAGGGCTCAATGTGGTTACTACACACAATACTTATAACTATGTTAGTAAAACTGTAGACAAATAATAATACATTGATAATACTAAACTAAAAATATAAAAGAGTTAAAAATCTAAAAACAACTATGACAAGGTCATCTATAAACTTCCCGCTTTCTCGATCGGCCCAAAAATGGTGAATCCATCCTTCCAGATAACATCCTCAAAATGCAGTTTGTGCTTGAGCGCAATCTCGACATCAAGGACGTCAATCTTTTCCTTTGCAGGGCAAAGAAATCATCAGTCTTTGCCTCTGCAAACATAATTGATGCCGAGCAAAATTTTGGCAGGCCGAACAGCATCCTGAACGCGTTGTTGTACTGAACCCTAAATGAGTCCAGTATCTTTTGGGTGTAATTAGCCCAAGGGCTCCCAGTGTAGAAGGTCTGGCAATGGGCTTAAAAAGCGTAACTTTAACCTCCTTGCTACAACGGGAAAACCTTCTAACCAACATTTTACACCGTACTGCCAATGCTATGCGCTCCCTGTCCATGTCCGCCTGATCCTCGAGGTTCTCCGAAACGTAATGTCCGAGATATTTCTAAATTTTTACGCTCCTGAGCGGAACCCCATTCATGGTAATCTGGGGCTCGTATTGAACGTGCTTTCGAGGGGCCTCAAAGACCAGGTATTCATATTTAGCCACGTTATATATAAGCCCATGACTAGCTGCATATTCCTCGCAGGTTTTGAGCTAATCTCGTATTAAGCCTGCTGTGGGACCCAGCAGCGCCATGTCAACTGCGTAAATTAAATCATTTGCACAGATGCCATGAATTCAGCACCAAACGGGCTTACTGCTGAGCTCCCGTATCAGGTCATTGACATACAAGTAGAAAAGCTTAGGCGAGGTTAATCCCCCCTGCCTCACCCCATTTTATCGATAATGTGTTTAAGTAAACAATAAATTCCTCTCGGAAAAGTTCAAATGTTATTTGATAATGTAAGTTTGATTAGTAATGCCAACATTTTGTGAAAGAAGACCGGCCTTTTGCAGCATATTCTTTGTGATCTCAGAATGAAGTACATATAACGAGTAATATGTAAAATCTTCACTTTAGAAGACAGCTTTTCAAAGATGTACCTTTCGTAGTAGTGATATCTTTTAAAAGTTATATGATTTAAAAAGTCTTAGGTTGATAAATGGGTTGATAAAATCTGTGTACCACTTCCTGGGCTGTAACTGTTTAAAAATTGACTGATACTGATTCATTATTAACTGGCTTCAATGCAAAAAAGGGATTTTGCTTCCAAGACGGTCTATATATCTACGGCAAGTGCGGATGGCTTATTCTTCTGAGTCGATGTATTCAACGCTGAAGGTCGTGTCTTTAAAAGTCGTTCTCCATCCTTCTCGGTTTTCCGCTTCTTTTAGGGCCAACTGCCAGGCTTGTGTGTGCCGTAACTTAATCACGCCAGCGAGTTGGTTTTAGCTCGTGGGGTCTTTTACCTTTTGCTTCGTTAACCATTAACGATTTTTCCAGCTTGTGTGAGTCTCGGCGAGCAATGTGACCAAAGTAAGCAAGGATTGATTGATTTTGACGGCCTCGCTGGCGCAGTGGTGCGAGTATTCGCTTTGCTAGCGGAGGTCCCGGGTTCGATCCCCGGTAGGACGAATTTAGGAAATTGTATTTTCTAATTTGTCTGAGTCTGGACTGGTGGGAGGCTTCGGCCGTGGCTAGTTACCACCCTACCAGCAAAAACGTACCGCCAAACAAAGAGATTTGTGTTCCGGTACGATGCTGTGTAGAAACCGTAAGGGGTATATCGCCTCTTAACAGATTAGCGCGCTTCCATCTTAGACTTGTATCATCACTTACCATCAGGTGAGATCACAGTCAAGCGCTAATCTGTCAGCAATAAAAAAAAATAAAAAAATAAAAAGGATTCTTTTTAAGAAAACCCGGTGAGAGTCTCTACTTTATCTTGAATTGACCGAAAAAAGATTTATTGGTCTTCTTGGCGGTTCACGGTATGCGGAATATTCTTCTCCAGCACCATATCTCTAGAGTGTCTATTCATATGCGATTGACTTCCCGAATAGTCAATGATTCGGAAGCATAAAGTAATATGGAGAAGACCAAGGTTCAGGCAAGTCTTGGTGGTTTTGAGATTTTGAAATATTGCCAAAATGTCTTAAGTCACTCGTAGCAGTTTAGGGCATTTTTATCCTTCTATTGAGTTCCTGCGGATGGCAAACGTTCGACAAACAACGAGTAAGCGTCGCGTGAGCTTTTCTTTATTTATATCATAATAATATACAATAACGGATAAAATTAAAGAATGGCTGTATCTTTTATAAAAATGGTAGCATCGGAGTAAAATAAAAAGCAGTTTGAAACTTGAAGTTTTTAATTTTAGGATCTTGCAAATTTCCGGGTATCACGTAAAACTTAATAAATATGATGCGATAAAAAATCCATTTCTTTTCTAATTTAATTTTTTTTATTAAGTTAACTACAATTGGCTACTACATGGCTGGAAAGGCTGTCTATTTAGCTTCAATTTTGTTTTGTTTTTGGTCTTGATAAGACCATTTCTCGCTGAGCTTTAAATGATAATGGACCATTTTCTCTTTGTTCCAGCATATCTCCGAAACGAATGGTCGCACAGAGAATTGACAGGGAGTTTCTGAAACTTGAATAAAAGATTCTTTACAAGGTACCTGGAAGTTTTTTGTTGCAAAAAAATAGAACTTTTTGGGGTCTCGTAGAAAATCACATGCTGCATTGAGAATATTGGGGAAATGAATAATGTTTTCCATGTCTTTTTAAGATCATTTTACCGCTAAATTCCCTACAAAGTTTTAAATTGGAAAAAAATTAAGCATCAATATACAATAACATTGTCCCATCACAGACACACTAATAGTGTTCCTATACAGACAGCACAACATCATCGATTTCCTTTTAAGTATTCTGATCAATATCGTCTTGAGGCAGAGGAAATATGTTATATCTACTAAAATTAGAAACTTCAAGCTTCAAATTGTTTTTGATTATACTCCGATGCAACCATTTTTATAAAAGATACAACCATTTGAAAAATCGTTAAAATATTTGCCCTTTTTTAATAAGATTCAATCGAAACGACCTATAAATAAAAGCTTTGTCAAAATAAATAAAACGAAACTATTTTATACGAAAAAATAAACCAAATTATGAGCAAAAGTCGCGAATATAATGGAAGTTGCTCATTAATACATTGGCTGTAGAAATTCTTCAGCTTTATTGTATTAGTATAGACAATTAGTTATATTTTTCACTTGACTCCATCTACAAGTGTCAAGGGTGAATCGCGTACGTGTCTCTAATTATAACATGGGACAGACACTGCCGAGTAGAAGACAAACGTGCTCCCATCATAATATTATCTACAATTACAATAATAGACACTGATTCATAATCTAAAATGATACATTTTTCTAATACAGATATTCAAGGCTGCTTGGAACTGGAGTGTTTCTAATTTTTCTTATATACTATCTGAACTCAAAGCTGATGAGTATTTTGTTGATTGATACAACAGGAAGTACTGCTTCGAATTGGAAAACATTTATAGTTTTGGATAGATCATTTATCGAGGAAGGCTTTAAACTATATAATATCACAGTGCGACAAATAGAAGCGAAGCTACATTGACAAATGTTGAAAAAACGGGGAAAATTTGTTCCTTTTGAGAGCTTCCGTTACGTGTAATGCATAAATGGTTAAAGTTACGCAATATTGACGTAAGAGGAAATTATTCCTATTAAGATTTTCTAAAAAAATGTTCATAATAGTATATAAATCTATCTTTAAAATTTGACTTGTTATAACCGATATTATGGTAATCAGATTTTTATCTGTAACCTTATTTAGGTTTTATTTAATTTAAAACCGTTCTTAGCAATAGGTTTCATAAATTATTTGAGAAAAATTGACTTAAAAATATGTAAATCCAAAAAAAACATACAACACGTAATTATAAGTATAAGCTATTATATACCAAATATATAAGGATAAATTCAAAGTTATAGAAGGAATAATTGATTTATTTAAAAAGATATATAATTAATATTACATATATAAGTAGAAGCCAATTAATGTCACACAGCTGGGCACAGGTCTTCTTACTTATAGGAGAGAGGGTTTTAAGGCCAACACCCACCAAGGTACTCCGCTGCTGATTGGCAAGCATGTTTATAAGGCTCTAATTAGATCTCCGTTATATTAATAATTATGAAGACCGTCTATATGTATTCAAAAAGTAGCACATGAATACTAGATAAATCTGCATTGTAATTTGTGTACAGTTTTACGTGACGCCAGCTGAATCAATGCGGCGCCAAGACATGTAATTCTAGACGAGACCTATCTCATTACTTATCTTTAGGAAGGTTTTCGTATTCTTGCAAAATTAATGTCAGTATTGAAGTACCCTTCACAAACAACACCTAAATAGAAAGAAACAAAGGTACAACTTAGCAAAAATTTCATCAAAGCAAGGTTATTACGAAATACGACAATTTTTTGACGTGAATACGTCTTTAAAATCGCATCCATTAGTAGCAAATATAAAAAAAACGAATGATAATAAAATCTGGGGATACGGCTTGGTGGTATAGCTACATATCGATCACATCTAGATAGCGAAAGGATCAAAGAATTTATAACGCTTAGGACTGTAACACATTGCGCGCGGCGGAGGGGAAGACCTTTTTTTCGCTGGGAAATCCCACCCGATCAAAAATTCTGGGGTATGTGATTCAATGACGAGGCAGAATATCCACTAAAACCCTACCGGTCCTCGTCATCCTAAGGTGATACACCAGCGGCTCGCTTGCACAGTCCAATACGGTATCTTAGATGAAGCCAAATCGAAGTTCAAGGCTTCGGCGCTCAACCTTCGGAGACGGATAGAAGATCATTAGCAATCTCTCGCTTCCTCTCAATTATGTGAGACGTCGGGCTCGCAAAAGGAGGCTACAGCTGTCTACCCTGCTTCCCCGGCGACCATTGACCATTTTTTCAAATCAAATCAAATCAAATATATTTATTGCAAGATCAAGTGTACAACACACAATCTACCATACAATGGCGTGCAACATCTATAATAGGACAAAATAATATTATTTTAAAATAATTGCTTCATCCTTATGGCAGGTATTTACATTTTAAAAATAATATTCACATTAATAAATAATATTACAGTTTTATATGAAAACGTATCAAAACAGTATGAGTGAGCTTAAAAACTGCGTCTCGTATGAATTATTTTATTTATTTTGACTTTCATTAAAGTAGTCCTTAATACAGTAATAACATTTAGATATTAGCCATTTTTTCAATTTATGTTTATATATATTAATATTATTTATGTCTTTAAGAGGGTTAGGTAATTTATTATAAATTTTAACAGACATGACGTGACAGTTCCTATCATAAAGCTGTGTTCTTGTACTGGGTCTAACTAAATGATTTTGAAATCTAAATCGCTTAAATTGTGTCCCATCATATCGTTTTTCAAACTGGTCTAAATGTGTTTTTACATACAAACACACTTCATAAATGTATAGGGAAGGTACAGTTAACACATTTAATTCTTTAAAAAGAGGTCTACAGGAAGTTATTGGACTTACATCGCAGATACTTCTAATACATCGTTTTTGAGCTATAAACACCTTATTAATATTACTAGAATTTCCCCATATAAATATGCCATATCGGAGTAGAGAAGAAACATATCCATGATAAGCTTGAATAGCCGTTTTTTTGTCTGTTATTTTTGCTAATTTCCATATCGCAAAAGAAAATGAGCAGATTTTCATAGAAAGACGATTTATATGTTCCGTCCATGAAAGTCTATCATCCAGTTCTATACCTAAAAATTTAATACTATTTGTTTCATTGAT
>JACTOM010000546.1:3123692-3145880 GCA_015832385.1 Elymnias hypermnestra | reverse complement strand
GTGTGACTTAATATATATATATATATATATATATATATATATATATTTATCGCCTGATCTCTTTCCGGTCGTGTCGGATTTTCGTCGCATCGGACTATGGAGTGAAGGAATAGAGAGTGCACTTGTGTACTATGCCTGCCAATCCGCACTGGAGCAGCGTGGTGGGTCTATGCTCTAAAAACCCTCGCTCTTCGGAGTGAGGAGGCCTGTGCCCAGTGGTGGGACGTTAATGGGCTGCTACTTACTTGATGAATCCAAAGATTTTATACAGAGAATGGTAAAAAACAAATAGTATTCCCCTGTCTCAATAATTAGATGGATATAGAAGAATTTAGAGGTGGGTTGGACAATTTAGATAAAGAAATTACAACTTACATTGTAATTTTACTTGCGTAGCTTGATGAGATGCTTGTTTAGGGTATTTGTATGATAAAAAGACGTGAACAAAAGAAAATGTTAACAGAGAAAGATAGACACATTGCCGTGGAAACAACATGAAATAGATAGCGGTCGTAAAATATTCACACATTAAATACCGGAAAGCAATGTGTTCTGAGATACTAGTTATATTTTAACGCGAACTAATTTCACTGGCAATGCCTTGCTTTTTTTCAATATATAACGAAGACAGACGATAGTACTAATGATACGTATCCTGATGGGACGGAAAAAATCGAACTCTATTTAAAAAACATCACATTTTAAAACGGTCTTTTAACATTACTTACACTCATGTTAGTACAGCTAAATGAAAGTATATATTCATAAAAAATACATTACTTCACTTATAAAATAACCAGCAATGTAACGCAAATTTAAAAACAGCTAACGTCTACGCGGGTCAACGACCTCGTGCGACCAGCGCGCCCACAGCATGTATTTTTATATGAACTCTAGTAAGTAAACTTAGTTCTACTAGACTTTCTGTTAGAAAAGTAAGACAATACTCATATTGAAACTGATAAAATGGTATATTTCGTTTATTTTCATAGCATTATTTATGTTTTGCGGTATACTCGTGGTTCTCTAATTCAAAGAAACATGAATTCTCACAGCACCGGCGAAATATACTCATATATTGAATAACATTTTTTATATCCCTAATCACATATTCGTAATAACATTCACTTGTACAATAAAAAGAGCAATACACAATTTTAATACAATAAATTTGTAATGCGCGTTATTTTAGAATGAAGAAGGTCCAGAAATCATTTAACTGTTTGTGCATTCGCATTTTTAATAAGATACCGCAATCACTTTGGCATTTGTCTCCACATTATTTTAAGAAATGTGTCAAAAACATCCTTTTACAAAAGGCATATTTTAATAATATGCAATAAAAATGTTTGGGCTTGATTCCAGTTGCTCACAGAAGCAATATATTGTAACTTACATAACTATATTTAAAAGAGTAATCGCTGACTTTCTTGCTTCTTCTCAGCGGAATCAACCTATCAAACCGGTGGTAGATTTGTTACCAACGGAGAGACTACGGACGATTCAAAAGTGCTTTTTGAGCCTATTTGAATAAAGCATACTTTGATATAACAACTTTACAATATCAAATAAAACATCGCGATTAGAATCACTGTCTGCATTTAATATAATGGGTATTAGTAAAATATTTAAACATTTTAAAAGTCAGTGATCAAATCAGTCAGTAAATGATATTTTCTTTATATACAAAGTAGATAACATAACGCTTAAATTACTATGTTTTAAATGAATATGCATCTTAATTTATTAATCAAATAGTTATAGTAAGTTGTATCTAATTTCTGCTAAGATTTATAGTCGATGTTTTATTAGCAAATTTAATGGTCTCTAGTTCAGAATATCCTGTTAATGAGGTTTGAAACAGATTTATGGTCTATTTATGGTCTATATCTGTTAGTGTAAAATTTAGTATACGAAGAGTGAAATGCAATAAAAAAACATACATATTTATATAAAAATTGGGTTTATAACAACATCGTTTGAATTCAATTCAAATAAAAATATGCTCTATTTTAGTAGGTTTAAATAGCATCCTCCGTGGGAATTGCAGGCGGCAACTTACCAGCGCAGGGTTGCCGTAAGGTCTGGAGGTGACCGTCTCGAAATTGACGAGGTCCAAAAGCCAGGACCCTTGCCGAGAGGGTCCTGATTCAAGCTTGGAAGGAGCTTCTCGAGTCTCCAAGTGCGGTTGTGTTCACGGTGGAGGCGATCCGTCCTCGCCTCGAACAATGGTTAGATAGGCGGCACGGATCGCTTACCTTTAGGCTGGTGCAAATACTGGCCGGACACGGATTTTTCGGAAAGTACTTGCATCAGATAGCACGACGGGAAGAGTCCTCTATCTGCCATCAGTGTGGTGCGCCTGTCAATACGGCGACCCACACTATGGCAGAATGTCCGGCTTGGGGACCACAGCGACATCCACTGGTGTCCCTCATCGAAGCGGATCTCTCACTGCCAAGTGTAGTGGGCGCCATGCTTGACGGTGAGATAGGATGGAATGCAGTTGCCTCCTTCTGCGAAGCCATCATTTCTCTGAAGGAGGCAATGGAGCGAGTACGAGAAGCGGCAGCGGATGCTGCTCCCCTAAGGAGGAGGAGGCTGGGTGGCGTCTTTACGAACGCCTCTTGTCTCCTCCTTGAACATCCTCAGTCGGTTCATCCGGGAGTGTCAGAGTGAATGCGCAAGGGAGCCTCTGATACTACACATTCAGGGTGAGGAGAGTGTCGCTGGGTTTTAGTGGGCATTCTGGCCTTGCCGGTGAGTCCCACACTCCCTGCCTAGTGGGAGGGGTGCGCAAATGCATTTCCCAGCGAGAAAAAAAAAGGTTTAAATAGCATTTTTGAATCGCAAGTGGTCTGTCTGTTGGAAAGTTGATACTGCTGAGAAGAAACCGGTAGGAAACTCAGCGGTTACTTTCTTAAATATAATTTATGTAGGTAACAATGTATTTAGCACATGAAATGTGCAACTGGAATCAAGTCCAAATAATTTTGTCGCTTAAATAATCTTCAACATTACAATATGCCTCTTGTATTAGGAAGTTTTTGACATATTTCTTAAAATAATATGGAGGCAAATCCAAAACTGACAGCGGTATCTTATTAAAAATGCGTATGCTCAACCAGACAAATTATTTCAGAACCTTCTTCACTCTCAATTGTGGTATTACAAGTTTGTTTTGATTTCTTATAGTAAAATTGTATATTTTGCTCTTATTGCTGTATAAGTGAATATTATATGTGATATATAAAATGTTTTGAATATACAAGGTATTAGGAGACCGTTTTCGAAAACGAAGACAGATGATGGTAGATGCTAATGGTCTTGTGGTGATGGGACGGAAAACAAATGATATTTTTAAAATGTTTTATTAGCATTATTTACGCTCTATTGTGTTAGTACAGCTAAATGAAACAAAAACAAAAATACATAGGTTTACTAATAAATAATTAGCAGCATTGAAATACAAAATTAAAACAGCTGACGTTTCAGCCCGGGTCAACGACCTCTAGCCGCCGCGGCTGCGACCGCCGCTAGATGCGAGCATGCGGACAGCTGTACTAACATGATGGAGCATAAATAATGCAAATAAATCATTTTAAAATATGATTTGTTTTAAATCAGGATCAATTTTTCCCGTCCTATTATCAAGATGTCATTAGTACTATCATCTGTCTCCTTTGCTTCGGTGCTGTGAGAAATGATATATCTTTTTATTTATCTGTCAGAGAAATGCTAGCTCCTAAGCGACATATGTCACGTTTTGCTTTTTTTTGTAATGTAAATTCATGTCGCAAGATAATCTGAAAGATTTAGTGCAAATTAATATACAATATCACATATTTTGCCCGCCAATCCGCAGAGGAGCAGCGTGGTGGGTCTATGCTCTAAAAACCCTCTCTCATATTAGTGAAGAGGCTTGTGCCCAGAAGTGGGACGTTAATGGGCTGCTACTAACCTTTATACTTTTTTTATTATATATTTAAATGAATATAAAAACATATACCGTTTATTGTATGATTAAACTCCATTGATACGAAACTAATTGCTAATAACGAATTTGATATTAAATTCTCTTTATTGAATGAAACACAGTTTCAATTTGAAGTAATTAGATCAATTCTAATTACTTCTATTTGGAACAAAATGATATCATATGGCAAAAATTATTAATATATGATATTTAATTAATTTGCATGCATTAATATCTGTGGAAAGAAATGTTTGTATCTATGTTTGTAAAAAGTTTGCCCCCAAATTATCAGATTACAAATGACCTGGGAATTAAGGACATACTTTTTTTCACATTCAAATTCTTAAAGTAGACTGATTTTCTGAGTGATGATGATGATATTAGATACATTAATCTAAAATTACGAAAATTCCTTAACGCTCTGTTCTAAGAAGAACCGATAACTATTTCAATCGGGTGTTCTTTTTGCCATCATCATATAGATTTTATTTAATATACAATAGAGAAATTCAAATAGTACAATTTTTCAATCGGCTTCCCTAGAATAAAGGGTTTAAATTTATTGGGTTACATCTCCAGATCGCTTCGTCGCTTCAAACGATGGATGTCCACTGCTGGACATAGGTCTCACGAAGTGATACCCACAAGGCCCGATCTTGCGCCGCCTGGCTCCAGCGGCTACCGGCGACCCTCTTTATGTCATCGGTCCACCTTGTGGGGGGTCTACCTACACTGCGCCGCCCGGTGAGGGGTCGCCACTCCAGCACCTTCGGGCCCCAACGTCCATCGGTCCGTCGGACTATATGGCCCGCCCATTGCCACTTCAGGTTCGCGATTCGTAAGGCTATGTCGGTGACTTTAGTTCTGCTACGGATTTCCTTATTTCTGATTTGATCACGTAGAGAAACTCCAAGCATAGCCCTTTCCATCGCACGCTGAGTGACTCTGAACTTCCTCTAAGGTCCATAGTCAGCGACCATGTTTCGGAGCCGTAGGTCACCAGATCGCTTGCTCGGAGTTTATTGAATTGTTAATTCTCTCTAGCTTCTTTTGTTATGTTGGGAAAGGTTTATACCCACCTCGAAAAGACTTAAAATCTTATCGGAAATTTGGGTCTTGCTGGCAGGCCAGAATACCCACTAAAACTCAGCGATACCGACCAAAACCTTTAGTGGAGCAACAGAGGATCGGTAGAAGTAATTTACCCTGATTATCCGGAAGATTCTCACTGGGAGACTTAAGAAGGAGGCAGGAGAAGTGTAAATTTACAACTAATCTTCTACACCAGAAAACGGCAACATCCATAGCATCCTCCATTTACTTCACATGCGTATTTTTATTTATGTAGCCTTTATGATGATAAATCTATAGCAGGGGGGTTCCCCTTTTCTCGCATTTACCTTGTTTCGTGGTTATAAAAACGTAGTTGCTCTACTAATTGCTCAAACACGTCTATAAAATAAGATGTCACAAAGAGAATGTATAATTTTCCACTAACAAGATGTTAAAAGTTATAATTGCAACAGTAAACTCATTATAAATGAATTCACTTTTACCAGAAAGCTTTTGATATCTAAAATATTTTTATCTTTAACATATATAGTGACAGGTTTTAAGTTAACGAGATTTTCCATCATTTAAATAATTTGAAGGAACATATTAAAAACATTCTTATCCATTCATTTTTAGAAACTTTGGATGTCATATTTATTTATATCAAACCAACAGACTAAATGATAAGTTTCAATCTTGTAGCTCTAGAAATGAAGGTATTTTCATCCCTTACAACTATTTTCACATTAACAAGTAGGCTCTAGACTATATGTGTATCAAATTTAATTTAAATCGGTTCAGTAGTTTTATTGTGAAAGTACGATATACAGACATAGTTACTTTGGCATTAATAATATTAGAAATGGTTAAAATGTTTGAAAATTATAGCAGTTTTATGCGAGTATTCAAGTCAATCAATTGTATGAAAGGTAAGGTAAGTAGCAGCCCATTAGCGTCCCACTGCTGGGCACAGGCCTTTTCACTCGCATGAGAGAGGGTTTTTAAAGCATAGACCCAACACGCTGCTCCACTGCGGATTGGCAGGCATAATATACAAGTGCACTCTCTATTCCTTCACTCTCATNTAAACACGGCGTGTATCTACCCTCGAAAAGACAAATTATAAACAGTTAAGGAAAGGCATATACAAGCTTAATGTTCGTAATTTGAGAAATTAGCAAAAGGCTGTTTTTAAAAGAGGATCTAATGAGTTCCTTTGGATTTCTTCTCTTTAAAAGCCCTCTGAAGCGATGGTAGATTAATTTCCCACATACAGACTTATCAGAAGAGCTTGTTAAACTTATTTGTAGGAGGCCTCTTTCACGACTCCAAACTAAATTAGCACTATATTGGTTTAGGTAAAATAAAAAGCTTGTTGACTCCCTCCTACGTCACTGTTTACTTGTTTGATGATATCCTAGAAACTATTCGAAACACGGAATAAATACGGCACCCAAAATTACCTTATCTATATGCTTCAGCAAATGCGGCTGACAAACGTTAGTTTTCTAGCAAGTAAGCGCGTTGGTGGCGTGTCTTTATTAATCAATTTTTATTTTGTATTTTGTGTTTTCAACTTTGTATTTTGTCTTTATCTATCTAAACATTCTAACTTTCTATATTTGTATAAAGCAAGTCGTATTTAATTCTTGTATAAATTTAATATTATTCTAAAAAGTGAAACTAATCGAATGAATGAATAAAGAAGGAGTTTTTCTCGAATCCCCTCGAATTTATGAATACTAATATAATTGATTGAAAACATTATAATTTATATAAAGGCGTCCACAAGCTTAATGTTCAGGTCAATGGTAAAGATCGATAGTTAGTTTGTGAAATTAATTATTCACGAAAGGCTGTGAGTTGGGTAACGACGATTACAAGGGTATTTGGTTGTGGCCGGCGTTACTTCGCTTATTGAATTAACTGCCTTATCATTTGCTATCTGGGGTGTCAGTGGTACGAGGGTTAGTACTAATTGACACCTTTTAATGTTTAACCTAAATTTCTCTTGTAAGGGAAATCAGTAGAATATATAAAATCTTCAAGATTAAAAAGAAACTCAACGATTGCAAGTTTACTTTGGAAAATCACGCTTAAATTGTTAAAAACGTAGACTTTAAATCAGCCTTTGTTCTACTAATAGCTGTGAGCCCAGAATTGTCATGTGTAAGACGAAGAGAGAGAAAGAGAGAGCACTTTTATTGCACGCCAGAAAAATAACATATATATAAGTAAATAACAAAAATATATATGAAGTGTTTAACAAACGAATTCTAGGATTTCGTTACACATAAACAAAAATGAGTTCCCATTTAAATTTTACCCAAACCAATATAGTGATAATTTAGTGGTGAGTCGTGAAAGAAGCCTCTCACAAATAAGTTTAACAAGCTCTTGTGATAAGTCTGTATGTTGGAAATTAATCTACCATCGCTTCAGAGGGCTTTTAAAGAGAGGAAATCCAAAGGAACTCATTAGATCCTCTTTTAAAAACAGCCTTTTGCTAATTTCTCGAATTACGAACATTAAGCTTGTATGCCTTTCCTTAACTGTTTATAATTTGTCTTTTCGAGGGTAGATACACGCCGTGTTTAAGGTATAAACATTGTTATGATAAGTATTTTTCTTTTGTTCTAAGTATTTGCAGATCGAGTTCAAAGGTTATACAAAGTATGGTGGATTGAAACTGAGTGACAAAGTAAGAAATAGTGTGATAAAAGAAGACGTAGTAACTAAAATCGAGAAAGTTATGCTTAGATGGTTTGGGCACGTAGAGAGAATGAATGAAAGGAGACTGACAAGAGGGATTTATAAGTCAAAAGTGAATGCAAAAGTTGGAAGGGGAAGACCAAGGCGAACGTTCCAGGACCAAAGCCAGGACATTTTAAATAAGGGCCAGGTCAAGAGTACTCTAAACCAACGAACTTGCATGAAAGGTTTAATGAGAATGAAAGAAGCGAAGGAGATATGCAAGGACCGTGGCAAGTGGAAGGACGTGGTCTCTGCCTACCCCTATGGGAATGAGGCGTGATGCTATTTATGTATGTATGTACAATAATAATATACAATGAATAAGCCTTAAGTATGTATTATGATCGATCCTTGATACATACATACATACATACATAGCATCACGCCTCATTCCCATAGGGGTAGGCAGAGACAACATCCTTCCACTTGCCACGATCCTTGCATATCTCCTTCGCTTCTTTCAATCTCATTAAACCTTTCATACAAGTTCGTCGGTTTAGAGTACTCTTGACCTGGCCGTTATTTAAAATGTCCTGGATTTGGTCCAGGAACGTTCGCCTCGGTCTTCCCCTTCCAACTTTCGCATTCACTCTTGACTCATAAATCCTTTTTGTCAGTCTCCTTTCATTCATTCTCTCTACATGCCCAAACCATCTAAGCATACCTTTCTCAATTTTAGTCACTACGTCTTCTTTTATACCACAACGTTCTCTTATCACACTATTTCTTACTCTGTCACTCAGTTTTAATCCACTCATGCTTCTCAACGCTCTCATCTCTACCGCATTTATTTTACTTTTGTGATTCTTCTGCCATACCCAACTTTCACTACCATACATAAGTGTTGGCACCAACACTCCAGCATGCACTGCCAGTCTAGCCCTTTGAGACACCATCTGGCTATTCATAAAAGCATGCAGAGCACCATTTACCATATTCCCTGCATTCACTCTCCTTTCGATATCACTTTCACATGTTCCATCTTTTGTAAATTTAGATCCCAAGTATACAAATTCTTTCACCTCTTCCACTTGTTCCCCATCTATCAAAATATTGCCATTCATCATAGATTCATCTCGTTCAAAAAGCATAACTTTCGTTTTGTTTACATTCACTTTCATTCCTTTCCCTTTCAAAGCTTCATTCATAATATTTAGCATCTCCTGAAGCTCGTTAGCGGATGACGCAAGTATTACTTGATCATCAGCGTAGAGTAAACATTTGATGAGTAATTCATTCATTCTTAACCCATACATACTTTCTTTTAAATCTGTCAAACATTTATCCATGAAAAGGTTGAACAGCCATGGTGACGCAACACATCCCTGTCGAACACCTCTTTCGACAGGAAACCACTCCGTGTACGCTCCGTTTATTCTGACACAGGCACTAGAACCCTCATAGAGAGACTTCAATGCTTGGATCAGACAACCGCTCACCCCATACGTAGATAACGTTGACCACAGCTCATTCCTCACCACTCGATCATAGGCCTTTTCTAAATCTACGAACGCGCAATAAACTTTTTGGTGTTTAGCCAAACATTTTTCAGTTATGCACCGTAAAGAAAAGACCTGATCCGTACATCCCATTCCTCTTCTAAATCCCGCTTGCACGTCCCATATTTTCCCATCAGTTTCATTAATCACCCTTTCAATTAATATCTTTGCATACAATTTGCCGACGACACTAAGAAGGCTGATACCGCGGTAATTTTTGCACTCCTGCTGTGACCCTTTTCCTTTATATAGAGGGACAATTACGGCCTTGCTCCAATCTCTTGGGACTTGACCTTTCTCCCAGCATATATTGAAAAGGCAGTACAGCTGAGCTACCACAATCCCGCGGCCAGCCTTCAGCATCTCGACTGACACTCTGTCATACCCAGCAGCCTTACCTGATTTCATACCTTTTATCGCTTTCATGATGTCATCCATACTAATCTCGCTATCACTTGTCTTACATTCATTGCTATCCGCAGAGGCCATATTTACCTCTGCTTCATTTCTTTCAAACAAACTTTCAAAATGATCCTTCCATCTCTTCAATATCCATTCTTCTCCTTTTATTAAACTTCCATCTAAACTTCTGATTTTACAAAGCTCCGAGGAAGTAGATCTCCCTCGGGCAAATTGTATTGATTTCCAGAAAAACTTTTTGTTTGACTGAAAATCATCAGAAAGTCTCCTATCATACATATCACTGTATTCTTCTTTTTTCTTTCTTACAGCTTCTTTCACGATTACTTTCACCCTTTTGTATTCCATTCTTGCCTTTTTTACGTCATCATTCGTTGCCTTTTGCATTCGTTGGTTCGCTTTTGTAGCCAACCAATCGGACCAAGCTTTCTTCTTTTCACACACAGCTGCTTGAACATTTTTGTCCATCCACAAATTCTTCTCTTTCTTACCTTTCCTCCTTTTAGACACGCCACATACATCAATAGCAGCACCAACCACTCCATCTTTAAATTTATTCCATAAACTTTCAATCTCATTTCCTTCGTCTTCACTCTTGAATCGCCCACTCAAATTTTTCAGATATTCTTCTCTAACATCCTCCTCTTGCAATCTCTCCACTTTTATTCGTTCAAGAATGCAATATTCGATCCTTGATAAGTGTGCAAAATTTGAAATTATTGTGATGTTTGAAGTGATCAAAAATCGAGTTCAAAGAATTCGTTACCGAGAAACGAAAATCTATTTTTTTTTAATTATCACAAGTATTATCACCGGTCCAATTTATTTTTGTTCTTTTTTTCAAATGAGTTCTTTTAGGTTTATTTTACATTTTTAAACTATAATCCACATTATTTGTTAAATACAAATATATCAATATGTTCTAAAAAGTAAGAAATATATTTGTAAGTTTGTTTTGAAGGCGGTACTTTTTTTGTTAAATTTTTTATTTATTTTTTGATTTTTCGTGAATCTGAAGTAAAGTAACAAATTTGTCTCAATATGTGTATACCTAAAAACGTGTTGCAATGCAGCAACAAACGTAAGCTCATTGTATTTTCTACCATAAACCGCATCCTTACTGTAAGCCGTTGAGGAGTTCCATTGATCTTCATATTTAACTACGACTAGCACTTAACCATACCGAAGCTACGGTAGGCGACTCAAATATCTGGATAGCTTAAGGAAGATTCTGCGGAGTATCGTTGACTTGCTCCTAAGAATTGAAGAGTTCCGTCACTTTGTCATGGATTCCATCATCAGAACCTAACCAAACTATCACAAAACAACCCTTGAAGTATATCCTTTCCAATAAAAAAAGAATCATCGAAATCGGTTGGCGTGATCTTGAGTTATTCGTCCAATTGTCGCGCACATGCTTAATGCAAATTTAACACTTATCCGGTTTTCTCATGGATGCCATCATCAGAACTGGATTAAATGAAATGGGACCTTAATAAGAGGACCACCTCTCATTTAAAAAAAATCATCAAGATCGGTCCACCCAGTTGGGAGATATGAGGTAACAAACCAAAAAAATACAGACGAATTGATAACCTCCTCCTTTTTTTGAAGTCAGTTAAAAAACTATAGTCGGCTATCTAGGGAATGTAGAAGACCTTAAATTAAACATTAATAATTAAGTAATTGGAAAGTAATCCTCGAGGTGCTGGTGAAGGTATTGAGACACACTTAAAAATATTGTATTGTCATCGGTCTTTAAAAAGTGTACAAAATTTCATAATATTTTGAAAATTTTAAAGTGGTTAAAAACCGAATTCAAAGATTCCGTTACAGACGACAAAAGTTATCGCATTTTTTTTTAAATTGGTATTATCATCGATCATTCATAAGTGTGCAAAATTTCAAATTATTCCGAAGATATGAAGTGTTCAAAAATCGAGTTCACAGATTCCTTTAAATACACGAAACTGAATATAGTGTGTTAAAACAAAGCTTTTTTCGATAGAATAATCTTGCTTTGAATATTCGAGCGTTTTGTATTCTAACAAAACAAACAACAGTAAAACGGTATTGGATATCAAACATCGTAATTGGGAAACCGGTACACCGCGTTTAGTATTTGTTTTACTTTAGCAACAAACAATCCAAGGAAAATAGGCGTTTAATATTTTCCTGTTGAAATAGTATTTTCTTATTCTCCTATATCCCGCGGGATACAAAATTTGTCAGAATTATTTGTACAATATCGTAGATCTTTGAAAAGGTTTTAAGAGAACATCTTTTACTTGTAACTTAACTATTAAAGAATATGATAGTCGCTTATTTTTATAAACTTATTACTCTTGTTGATGTATTACGTATCGAATTTTTAAGTTGCTTCTAAAGGCTATCTGTTCTCAAGAAACGAAAGTACTATACGAAGGATGTCGAGATGATAATATCAATGAAATCACTGTAGCTAAGATTAGAAATTACAATATAACTTCGTCGTTTCTTGATTGCATGGCGAACAATGGTCTCACCAGTTCAGACTCGAAAATTTCTTCGATACAATATCATCCTTTATTAGTTGCATGGCTAACAATAATCCCACCAAAACAAAATTGAAAATTTCTTCTTTATAACATTGTTCTTTACTGGTTGCATGTCAAACAAAAACCTCACCAGCCCAGTCTCGAAATTTTTTCTGTGTAACATCATCCTTTTTTGTTTGCATGGCAAATACAACTCCAACGCGATCTGACTTCAAAATTTCTTCTTTGCTGGTTGGTGAACATTGTTCTTTACTGGTTGAACAGCAAACAAAAGTTCAACCAACACAGTTTTACATATTTCTTCTGTATAACATCGTTCACTATTGGTTGCATAGCAAACAAAAGCCCAACCAACACAGTTTTACATATTTCTTCTGTATGACATCGTTTACTACTGGTTGCATAGCAAACAAAAGCCCAACCAACACAGTTTTACAAATTTCTTCTATATAAAATTGTTCTTTACTGGTTTAATAGCAAACAACAATCCCACCAGCACAGAATTGAAAATTTCTTCTTTATAATATTGTTCTATATGGGTTGCATGGCAAACAAAACCCCAACAGACCAGACTAGTAAATTTCTTCTTTATAACATTGTTCTATATGGGTTGCATGGCAAACAAAACCCCAACCAACACAGTTTTACATATTTCTTCTGTATAACATCGTTCACTATTGGTTGCATAGCAAACAAAAGCCCAACCAACACAGTTTTACATATTTCTTCTGTATGACATCGTTCACTATTGGTTGCATAGCAAACAAAAGCCCAACCAACACAGTTTTACATATTTCTTCTGTATGACATCGTTTACTATTGGTTGCATAGCAAACAACAATCCCACCAGCACAGAATTGAAAATTTCTTCTTTATAACATTGTTCTATATGCGTTGCATGGCAAACAAAACCCCAACAGACCAGACTTGTAAATTTTTCAATATAATATCGTTCTTTATCGGTTGAACGGTAAAAAAAATCCCACCAGTCCAGACTTGCAAATTTCTTCTTTATAACATTGTTCTTTATGGGTTGAATGGCAAACAAAAATCACATTAACCCAGACCTGAAAAATTGTTTCTATAACCTATCACTATAATCTCTCTCTTTTCTTTGGCTGTCCGCAGGGCTCGTCTGGAAGAGATCGCTGTTTAGCGATAAATTCGCCCAATTGCACATTAAATTTAGTTATTTTTAGGGTTTTTTATTTTTCTTTTGTTCTACATTTGTGGTGATCAATAAGTATACATCTATCGATCTATAATCGTAGCGAGACTTTAAAAATATTGGACAACCTGACTGTTCAATAAACAATAATAATTGCTCTGTATCGAATCCAGTGATTGGAAATTTAACCAATGACCGCTTGCAATATCTATATTCGATTTTAATCTGGCATATGTACACAAGTAAACTAATTCATTTGTTTTAAATATGAAAATAACGTGATAACGTCATAAGAAAACATTGATAAATCATTTTTGTTGTAATAAACAATGGAGTTAGGCCAATCGCGCCTCTCTATCGTTAGCTTCTCTCTCTCGCTTGATAATGAGTCCTGCTTTTTTGCGCGTATAGCCTGCGTCCAGCAATTGATAATAAAGTCTAAAATAGAAACGCATTACTCTAATAAGAGGCTTAATACATTGCGCCAGTGACGTCGTCAAAATATACCCAATATATAATTCATAGTACAGGGAACCTCTCAAGGAGTTTCGCTTCAGAAATCTATTCATAGATTGTAATCTCAGCTTGATGCGGTACATATTCATGAAACTGTGACAATCAATCCATAAAACATGTGAGCGATACAGTGGCAGACTTCTCTATGACCTAGTTCTTTGTCGAACATTTTACGTCACTCCTTGGCCTAAGCCCAAACATTATTAATGTTGTCGTAAAAAAAAGCATGCCGTAAATAAATACATAAATACTATTGTTTATGTATATTTCCTCTTCATAAATTATGAAGTACATATGTACAATTGATTAGTTTTCTAAAAAAATATCTTTTACCCGGTATTCGACTTTTCTTTTGCTGGGTAATACATTTAGGCAACCTAGCTGAAAGTTATGTCTTCAATCAGGAGTGTAGAACTGGTTGCACAAAAGAATACGCAAAAAAACCCAGCAGGACCCTCCGTATCCTGAACTTGGGTACCAGAGTTACAGTGGGGATACTCTCTGAAACTTCCTCATGTGAGATGACGTTCTCACAGAAGCAAGAGACCGCCTGTCAAATACTCTAGCTGCTGAGAAATAGACGAGTATGCCCACTAGCTTAGAGAGGCAAGATAAATAGATTTCCGCATCTCTTTCCCCCTCCATGATTGATTTAGGTGACGTGGATACATCCGAATTAATAGAAAATATTGCGCAGGTTCATCAAAGAATGTTGATGATTTCGCTGGGGTTTGACGGTTATTCTTATTTATCAGTGAAAACCATTCTTCGTGGATGCTTAAAGGCTTTACCCAACGTCAAAAAAAAATTTTGCTATGAAATTTTCATATGAAAAACCCTCCCCGCAGTATACCTGATTAAAATGTGAATATTCAAAAATATTTGTAGCACGCTTCAATCTTAGACTTTCCTTCGTTTACCATCAGGAGGGAATATAGTCAATCGCTATCCTGTTAGCAACAAAAATCCCTCAATAAAGACTACAACTACAACTATTTTGGATTTCCGGATTACTACTTGTTTGCTTCTTGTTTTCTACTGTTTGGTTGGAGCTAGGCGGCAAAATTGGTCCTTGTGGACGTCATTACGTAAGGCCTATGTCCAGCAGTCGACGTCCATCGATTGAGACGACGATGACGACGACGACTTGTTTGCTTTCCAACTGCGATATGATAAACTACTTTCTGGTACTACATATGGCTGTAGATCTAATAATAAAACCTTTTCTCCTATAATTGAGGAGGCCTGTGCCCAGCAGTAGGACGATAATGGACTGCTACTTACCTTACGTTTTGTACAGCTGTAAAAATCCTTAGCTTCTTGCACTAAATATTTAATTTGATTGTTGGAAATCTTGGAATAGATTGATTGAATGTCATTGCATGTTAGTATGATTACAAACGTCTTAACATTCTCTCCGCATCACGTAACGGCCAAATTAGTGCGACCACAATCCAATTAACAATTTGGATCAATCAACGCTATCTCAATAAAAAAGCTTACTATCCTGTTTCGTCGTAACATTTGTGTTTATGACCTTACTCTAATCTTTATCTATTCCTCCCATTATTTATTAATTTCCCGGGGTATTCCTCGCGTAGTTCTCGATCCAGTTAAATTATTTGATAATCTATCTTTAATGAGAGTCTAAGCTGCGAAAGAAATATATAAATATAGTGTGTAAGCTTATAGAAGGCATTAATGAATGCAAATAAAGTTTCTGCGGCTTCGTACTTGATATATTAGGCAAGGAAAAGTTTTGGTCGTTAATTCTTAGAAAGTAGATAAAGTTCAGCAGTTTTGTTACATCTTTTCATTAATATTATTTCTCTAGCAGTCCCGATAGTCTAGTCAATATCTTCTACCTCTCTCTGTCCATTCAAACGATCATTATATACATGTATATGAGTAGATATTTATGTATACGTTTCTGATTATGAATTTATATGTATGTGTACTATACATTTTAAACACGATCTACCTTTTTTCGTAATAAAATCTCCTCTGTGCTCTCTATATTATGGTTATCGTATATATTTATGTATTTATTTATATCTAGGACAAGTCAAACTTCAAAGATCAAATGATAAAAGAGATAAAAGTAAGGATGCGATCCTTAATTTTACACGCTGGAAAAAATATTGGTCACTGAAAGAAACAAAGACGGCAAAACTTGGACTCTTACAAAAGCACTTAGAGAAAAACTGATAGCAATAGCATAGAGAGCAATAGAAATGAGCAAAACCGGTCATTAAGTTAAAGATAAAATCAGAAACATCTTTAGGAAGAGTAAAAACCTCACTGATATGAAAGAAACTTCACTTTCTAGAATAGACAGAGATGGGGTTGGTCAGGCCATATGATGCGTGATAAATAAGGAAAGTAGAGCAAGAAGATTACCGAATGGTATCCAAAAGATGGTAAAAGACAAAGCATGAGATTGAAGGATGATCTTAAATAGGCAAGACAATGTGGCCCAAGACAAGCACCAATCGAAATTGAAGTACGAGACATTGGTAGAGAGAATGAATGAAAGGAAACTGACAATAAGGATTTAAGAGTCAAGAGTGAATGGGAGCGTTGACACAAGAGAAGGTTGTGGTACAAAAGAAGATATAGTGTCTAAAATTGAGAAAGATACGCTTAGATGATTTGGGCGCGTAACGAGAATGAATGAAGGGAGACTGACAAAAAGAATTTATGAGTCAAGAGTGAATGGGAGTGTTGTAAGGGGAAGACCAGGATATTTTAAATAAGGGCCAGGTCAAGAGTACTCTAAACCGATGAACTTGTATTAAAGGTTTAATGAGAATGAAAGAAGCGAAGGAGATGTGCAAGGATCGTGGCAAGTGGAAGGACGTGGTCTCTTCCCACCCCGAAGGGAATGAGGCGTGATGCTATGTGATGTGAGACATTTTATAGTTTCAATAGATTTAGAGCTTTTAGAAGGGCTTTATTCCAAACAGTGATTTCGAAATGAGGAAATGGGAAAGAAGTATTTAAGCTGCTTTCTATAACACTGGATACGTTATAAAAGGTTAAAGCACTTTAGTATATTATCGATTTCAACTATTTACGATAGCGCTGTGTCATATAAGCTCCATTAACTGTATAAAGTTAACATTCTATCTACAATATGTTCAAATGCAAATCTTTATATCCATGGCCTCTATTTACAAAGAGTCATGTATAATCTATGAATTGTGTACGGCAGTAAATTGTACTACCTAATTTTAATATTTGTTGTTTTTATCTTTTATAATCTCTTTAACCCTAAAGGGGCCAGGAAGAAATCGCCATTAAGCGATAAGGTTGCCTAATTGTACTATTCTTTTAAGATTGTTTCTGTGTTACTTGTTTCATGTTTGTGGTGTACAATAAAGAGTATTCTATCTATCTACCTTTTGTACTAATGATATGATTGATTCTTTTCTCAGTGGAGACGGTCACTAAATAGATTTCCCCATGTTTTCACGAGTTCGGGAACTGCAAGCGTAAGAGCTGCTTCAAAAACCATGTAAAAGTAGATACTTTGAATGAGAACAAGTACAATATAATGCAGCAAGTAGTTAAGTTGCTTTTTTAAATAACTTCTTATCTAATAAATCTTTTTAAATAACTGTTTTTACTGAGCATAGCATTATAACGCCAAACCATTGCTAACTCGAGATTGTTTGAGATAGATTCATGTTATTACCGATAATTAGATACAAATTCAATTGAGAAACAGAGAATAACTTTATAAAATGTTTGAATGATTATTGTTCTTGTAATTTATTTAAATAAAATGTATTTTAGAATTAATAAAAGCGTTAAAGGAGGAGAATCGATGGATTTCACCTTTATGATTGGGATTGTTACTTTTACACGTGAAATCTTCGAGAAAAGTTATTAGTGCTAACTTGACCATGATTTTAACATAGAAAATATATCTGTGATGCTTTTTTTATCAGGAAAAAGATGTAAGAATCCAAGAATGTGCAATGCAATGTAATGGATTACGCTTCTCAATAAAAAGTATTCTTATCAACTTCATCTTTACGATTGTTAGTTTTAAATTTCATTAATAAGACGTGAAATCTTTCGAGAAAACTTATTAGAGCTTGCTATTTACTTATAATAATTATCTGAAATGCTTTTTAATGCTATAAAAATTGCCAACAGGAAGTAAAACATCCAATGCAATGTACTGGTTTACGCACATCAATAGCTTCAAATCAGAATAAATAATACTAGAATATACACCATATACATCATATTTCTTAAACTTTAAGCAAATACTATGTAAATTAAGATTATTTTAATAATATAAGCTTGCATTATTGCAGCAATAATCGGGTGTATTGTACTTTGACCCTTTATAGAACAATATAATTAATTTTTTATTATTTAATGGTATCCCTGCTTTCCTGAGATTGTAAATAGTTTAAAAGCTAGCTATGATTTTATTTTTTACTGTGTATTGTCAGTAATTATGTCTTATTTGCAAACGTTTGAGTGGTCGTTCCGGTTAACACCGGATTACTCCGTACAAACGGACATTTAGACAAAAGCTTGTTAGACTTTCAAGAAATATTAACGATCTTATGAGTGGTAGTATATCTCTATATATTTGCTCATTCAAATCAACATTTTAACTGTAGTAGAACACATGTTATATATGATTACTTATTAGCATCTCATTACCTTCCTTTCTTTAGATTATTTTCTTAAGAAATGTTATATACTTCAACACGAGTACCGTGAATGGGCGAACGTTAACAAAGACATATAATTCATTTGTGTTTACACATTTAAGTACAATGTAATAGGTAGATGTTTAGAATGTGACTGAAAATAGATAGATTGAACAGTGCAAAGCGTTTCATTGTCAACAACGTTGCCAAATTCGCAAAAGAAACATAGGAATTAGTAATGTTTACCTTGCCGCTCCCGCCGCAGTATCGATTATCACCACCAGCAGTCCCACCGGACACCGGCACCACCAACCAACCAAATTGGCAAAAAAAACACACACTTTAAAGCACTTTATCAATCCGCATCAACTCACTTGTTAACAGTGAATAAATTAAGTTAGTATGAAGTCCGATTTTGTTGGGGAAAATTCGTTTTTTTTTTTAAGTTTTTGAATCGGGACGCGGGAAAGTCTATGGTGATTTACGCTTCCCCATGCCGTCGGGATGTAGATGTAGTTTTCAGAGGTCTACAGACGAGATCTGGCTGCTTGTTACGCAACAGACTGCGACGCGAGTCCGCCAGGGGGCAGCGTACTGCCTAGTGGCGCATTGACAGGCATGCGCACTACGCCTCTACACTATGTCGTTCGTTTTATTTTCAGACACGTACATATTTATTGTCCGACGTTAATAACGAATAAAGCTACTTTATGGACACCTGGTTTCTCCCATTCACTATCAAATCACACAAATTGTCGACATTTTAAGATTTGACTATGATTTCTTATCCATTCGTTACACCCCGCCCAGTTCATCGTCCCATTGGTGTAATCCTTTGTTCGCTGTATTGAAAATGGAGTTAGGGATGGCCCATCTATAAAATATGTTTCAGCAATGGGTATGAAATGCACCCGTAAATAACAGCGTTCTGAATTAAACCCGTTTATTTGAATTCTTAACTTGAACTTTCAAATACCGTATACTTCGATTAATTTCCAGACATACATATTCATTGTCCAACTGGTTTCTCCCATTCATTATCTAATCATACAGATAATCTACATTTTAAGATTTGAGTTTGATTTCTTATCCATTCGTAACAACCCGCCCAGAACATCGTCCCATTGGTGTAATCCTTTGTTCGCTGTATTGAAAATGGAGTTAGGGATGGCCCATTTATAAAACATGTTTCAGCAATGTGTATGAAATGCACCCGTAAATTATAGCGTTATGAATTAAACCCGTTTATTTGAATTCGTAACTTGAACTTTGAAATACGATATACTTCTATTTAATTCGAGACACAAATATATTCATGGTCCAACGTTAATAACGAATAAAGCTATTTTGTGGACACCTGGTTTCTCGCATTCATTATCAAATCATACAAATTGTCTACATTTTAAGATTTGACTCTAACTTTTAGTCCATTCGTTACACCACGTCCAGTTCATCGTCCCATTGGTGTAATCCTTTGTTCGCTGTATTGAAAATGGAGTTAGGGATGGCCCATCTATGAGACATGTTTCAGCAATGTGTATGAAATGCACCCGTAAATAACAGTGTTCTGAATTAAACCCGTTTATTTGAATTCGTAGCTCGAACTTTCAAATATCATATACTTCTATTTATTTCGAGACACAAATATATACATTTATCCAACGTTAATAACGAATAAAGCTGCTTTATAAACACCTGGTTTCTCCCATGCATTATCAAATCACACAAATTGTATACATCTTAAGATTGAACATTAATTTTTGGTAAATTTGTAACACCCCGCCCAGTTCATCGTCCCATTGGTGTAATCCTTTGTGCGCTTTAATGAAAATGGATTAAGAGATGGCCTCTCTATTAAATATATTCCAGCGATGTGTATGAAATGCACCCGTAAGTAACATAGTTATGAAATAAACCCGTTTATTTGAATTCCTATCTAACGAATAAAGCTATTCTATGAACACTTAGTTCGTCTTATTTATTTATTAGCATTTAAAATTTTACTCTGATTTTTAGCCTATTGCTAACACCCCGCCCAGTTCATCGTCCCATTGGTGTAATGCTTTGCTTGCTGTAATGAAAATGGACTTGGGGATGGCCTTTTTATTAACTTTCATTAAGAGATAAGCATGAAATGAACCCGTTTAGTTGATTTCATAACATGATCTTATAAATATATTACTATTTTTTCTTTGTTTTATAACACATAGATATTTATTGTTCTATTTTTCTAAACAAATCATATAAATATGTTAAGTATTGGTTGCGTTTTTTGACTTTTAAGAAACTCCCCACTCAGCTCATTATACGCAGTAACGAAAATGGACTTAGGTATTGCCTCTTTGATATGAAATAAACCAGTAGATTATGATTTCATAATGTTATTCCGTTTATGTTTTTTCCGAACTCGGATATATGTTAATATCAGCGTTTGTTTTATATTGATCCATACAATATTATTAAACAAAGAACTCCGGCACGTCTCTGTGTGTCTATTGGCAATAAACTTAAAAACCACTGAATGGATTTTCATGTTTTTTTCACCGATAGATACAACGATTTATGAGGAAGGTTTAGCAGTGAAATTTATCTCGAGATTGTGTAAATTTCTGGAAATACAACGATAATTGTTGAAAGTGTCGGAAAGCAGAAGATGGGAGCTTTCATGTAAAACGCTCACTAATTCATTTTTATCTAAATATCTTTTAGGCATAACTATGTCATAAAATAATAGGCACGTGCAATGCGGTATTTGAAAAGTTATACAGCATATTTCCATGATATACAATAGTAAAGGCAGCTTTCTTTTATCTTTTCAAACAGTATTTTATCCTTTCTACTACCAAGTGTATACAATAGAAGGTAGGTATGTGTAAAAAGTCAATAACAAAGTGGTTGGAGGTCATGGCGCCAACAAGACATCGCGTGAACCGCATTAATGTAAAACGGCAGGCAAATATAATCCTCGACCTCGCTTTTATTGTATTTCTTTTGAAATCATGGCACAAAATATTATTTATTTCACGATATAATTGGCTAATGACAGAAAAATTATTGCAAAGGATGTCGTAAAGTTTTAACCATCCAAGATTGATAACGCCATATTACTTCTCTAATTTGTATAGAAAAATTATTAAGATTCTGTCATTCTGGATAATAAATTTACGCTGGAAATTAAACATGTAGTAAACTGCAATATAATGTTTAATAAAACTTTAGGATAAGGATGCTAGTCCAAAAATTATAACTCTAGTCGAATAGAGCGCAATACACAATTTTAATACAAAAACATACATACATAGCATCACGCCTCATTCCCATAGGGGTAGGCAGAGACAACATCCTTCCACTTGCCACGATCCTTGCATATCTCCTTCGCTTCTTTCAATCTCATTAAATCTTTCATACAAGTTCGTCGGTTTAGAGTACTCTTGACCTGGCCGTTATTTAAAATGTCCTGGATTTGGTCCAGGAACGTTCGCCTCGGTCTTCCTCTTCCAACTTTCGCATTCACTCTTGACTCATAAATCCTTTTTGTCAGTCTCCTTTCATTCATTCTCTCTACATGCCCAAACCATCTAAGCATACC
>JACTOM010000546.1:2908534-3118506 GCA_015832385.1 Elymnias hypermnestra | reverse complement strand
GGGGGGGGGGGGGGGGCGGACTCGCTAGTTCTCGGGTGACGGTTAGGGCGGTCGACTATTGAAACTGTCGCCTTTTGTGTAAATTGTTATCGGTGACATTAAATGATTAGACATAATAATCTGAGTTAATAATTAAAGTGTTAGATTGCACCAACATTACCCATCACCGCCCACAGTATGTAATGGAAATTATGGATGCCATTAATGGCGATGTCGGTGGAGAACCCTACGCCCCTATGTTCTGTGCTGCTCCTTCTCTTTTACTCTCCGACATATTTAATTTATACATGCATTCAAAGGTCGGTTAAGGGGACCATTTCTATACATAGGGGTCCCATAATTGTTATGCTTTAGGCAATGTTGGTGAAATCGGTCATATTAAAAGGATCGAGATAATTCAGGAACGTTTTCTACGGCAATTATCGTATAAATTTCAAATAAAAGTTAACGGATTCCATTATAAGCTCAAATACTTCAGTAAGATAAGTTTAGAAAACCATGGAATGATCTAATCAATGACTTTCTTGTTCAAACTATGTACATAGTGATAGTCCAGAACTTGTGTCTAAGTTCAGTTTTAACGTCTTACGTAGTAGCATTTGTCGCCATAACTGCAACTTATTTTATCATAAACATTTTAAGATAATTTGGGCAAATATTCTCTAATACCACGAATGTCAATGTTATATAACAAAGCCTTAGGTAGAAGCCATCTTAAGGTAGCTTTCAGGTTACGGTCCGGGCATTATCCCTCAAAAAAATACGCCTATTTAATGAATAAAGCGGCTACACCGAACTGCATTCTATGCAATCAATTAGAAGACGTACAGCATCTTCTCTTGGAGTGCATCAGAACAATGAACGAAAGACAATCGCTGATAAACCGCTATGGTCTAAATTGTTTTGATGTTGGCCTACTGCAGAGCATTCCGAGTAGTCCAACGTCAGAAGTAGCTGTACAATTTTACAATATGATAATAACGGGTTATCAGTGATTCATATTAAAGTTAAGTTACGATGGGGCTGACGTGTCTTGTGGACAAAAGTCCCTAAATTCCTCAAGATGAAAAAAAAGAATGTGTGAAACATGCATTACAGATAGATATTTTTATAATAGTTTTTTTCTGAATTTAAACGTAGGATGATGCAATGTATAGTAATTTTATTTTATATTTGTTAATATGTATTTATGCTTAACATCTTTCCTTTAATTAATATGTTTATTTTAAATTTAATTTTGACGTTTAATAATGATATCATTTTCTTATGACATTATATATTAATTTAATCTGACTTCATGTATAATAATTATCGGATGCTGTGATAGCCAATTATTAGTTGGACATATTCAATGTATCTTAGTTTTTTTTTTATCATAAGTTAAACGTATATTATGTACCTGCTGTTGGCTGTCCAAAATAAATAAATAAATTAGCCCTTCCAATACAATTTGACGGTATATATTATCTTGAAGACAAAATTATTGAAGTTTCCACTTCTATCAGATGTGAATTGCAGTCTTTTTTTAAATATTTTATGTTATTTCCTAATATTGCCGTGCCGAGTATCGAATTCAAGGCCTCTGTTAGCTATTCACGTAGTTATGCCATATAATTATCTTAGCCAAGTATATAACACACACACATTCACGCACGCATCCACACACACACACACACACACACGCACGCTCATATGTCGACATTGTATTCAAACATTTAACATAATTTAAGTAATTTTTGTTTTATTTTATCTTAATTTGATGATAATGTAAAGAGTTCCAATAATGTAACAGGAATGGGCTGACCCCCCAAGAAACGGGTACTCCTAGTTTGGGGGTCAAGGGTAGTATTAATAAAGTATGTAATTTTTTGGGACGAATAAAGATTATTATTATTATTGAATGCGAAAGGGTGAATTCAAATGAAACATAGCATTTTATTTACACACTTTATTGAATAAACATAATGAAAACAAACATTAATTAGATCGAAACTAACCATAATGACAGTATACTGTAACCGTACGTACAACATTTATATTAACATTAATCAATTCAATTCACAAAAACGATTAGATATGTTGACAATTACATTGATATTTGAAAGATATGACGAGTGAAAATCTAACTGTTGAACTACGTGTTACCTATCTATAGTACGACTAAGTTTTGGAAACAAACAATTAAGTATCTACTATTAATAAAGGTCCTGCCTTTTATTCCATATATAACCTCTTGCGTGGTTGCATAAAATATAAACTGTGATAATACAACACTTTTTCTATATACCCTCATAATTATTTCCCTATTTATATATATATATATATATATACTAGTCAATAATAGTTGTTGCAATAATGTATCTATTTCCCTATGTTTGGACCAATTTCGATAATTTTTCTGTTATGTTTGTTAGAGTCGGAAGGTTTCTTTGGCAAAAAAAAATAAGGTTATGTTGAAAATCAGAAATTTTAAATAAACTTAACCACCGTAGTGACTTGTCTAACCTCCTTAGTGGTTTTGACAATAGAAACTTTTTTAATACAACCTTCTGGCGTTTGACACAAATGTCAGATTGACAGAAGAATACATATGTGTGGGTGTGTCAAACTAGTTTTTCAGTTTTGTTTATATTTATACTAAAGTCGAGACTCACTTGAAGGGAGGGAAAAAGAAAGTTATGTTAGGAATTTAATATTGGAATTGTCAGTTTAGTGTACACAAATAACTTATTGAAATCTCAAATGACAAATTGTAAGTAAACATACCACGTGTATTTTGTCAATATTAGAAATTATTAATTAAATTTCGCTTTTGAATTTATAATTGAAGAAAGAGAAATTATGAAATATTTTTATTTTGTATTTTATGAAAAATACTATATTAAATTATTAAATCAAGAGTGGCAACTTAAAATGTCACCTGTTATTTGAACATATTTAAACTACCTAACCTTCAAACGAATTAACATAAAAAACGGTGCACATCATCGTGACGCTACTTACGCGTTTCATCCGTCAAAAGTTTACCGTCATGTGCCTAAAGAAGTTGCACTTCAAAAGATTGCCGGCTCAGATGATAAATTTATGGTATAGTCTGCGAATTTTACAGGCCTTTTCCTTTTTTTAAATATAAATGCAAATTATGTTTTAAGATTACGATTAGTATTAAAATTGCGAGGGATCATTTTATCAGGCATGTGTTTTGACTTTGATGAGCTCTGTTGATGAAGAGAAGTACTCTTCTGACCTGATGTTTTCAGATATTGCCAACCTCTTCTTCGTTTATTGTTAAGACTATTATATGTAAATTACTTTACAAAAATATGATACTTATATAAAAACGTGAATTATATAAATATGAAATATAAATAACTAGAATTTTTTTCTCAGTCATATTAAGATGTCAGCAGTAACACTCCACGCAATACAACCAAGAGATTATCAAGTAGTAAGTGTAAGTCAATGTACCAAATCCTTAATCACTAACACCACAAAATTACATTTATTTTTTATCAATCTCAATATATTATAATAATCACAAAAAGTATAATTACAATTAAAATGATTAATTATTGCTGTTTTGAATAGTTGATAAACACTTACTACTTGTACACAAAACAGAACCTTTATTTGATAAATACAATTTAATGATACACATAGATTTAAAACAAATTGAATTCTCTCATATTTATTAAACGTGATTTTTCTTCTCAAGAGATTATTCACCAGAAGTTTTATTGAGAATATATTTAAATGCCTATCAAAATTGCAAGTGACTGAAAGATTTTGTTAGTAGTGACGATGATCTTATCTATACTCAGTCAAAGTAATTTTAGTGCTAAATGAAATTAGAGAAAATATGGCACAAACCAATCGCAACATATTTTCGTATACTTTGAAGTATCCAATCACATGTGAATGTGTTACTTCACAGAGAGACTAAACGACAAAGATGGATACCCTTCCTAGTGGACACATAACCTTAAAATTAAGTTAAAGGTCATGCAAAGGTCAAATTTTACATACGCATGACATAATGGTGACTTTATTTACATCACTACATTGATTGTCGTCGAAAATTTTTATATAATGACTCAAATATTACATAACGTAATGTCATTTTGACGTCACCATGACGTAAATGTGTTCACTGGATATTCCATATTATCTCTCTGAATAATTCAAGTCTTTTCTACAAAAAGACATATACAGCGTTGTTATACAAAAATCGTGAATTTGAGAATTTTTATTCTATGAAAAAGATATAGATTTATATATTCTCAAAATTGTAAACATAATAAGCTTTAAATGTACTTTGTAAAGTGACTTTTAAACTCGTGAAGGGGAACTTATTTTGACTAAAATTATTATTACTTTACCCTGGTGTCTACATTATACAACGTGATTTTAAACTCCAATTGGTAGAGTGAATCTGAATGATAGAGAGATTGTATGTAAACTGCACAACATACTACACAACCCTTTGGATTCAATCAACTTATATGTTTATTAGAATTATTTCCACATATTTAATAAACGTATTTCCTACGTCATTTTGTATTTTAACATCTTGCAGTCTAAAAGGAATGAACGTTCACTTCCAATATTCAATATATTCTCTGAAAATTGAGAATCTCCTTGCCCTTATAATCACAAATAGAGGGATTTTCAAAAAAGGTGCAATAACAATTAAAAATTCAGGTGCTAACACGAATAAAAATTTACTATTACATTTAGTAAATATTTGATAAAATTGTTTTTTTTTTAATTACTCTATTATACAGCGCAGTCTGACCCTGTCTATAAAGGCTAATAAGAATACAGAGAACAAAGATATTTCAAAATTATTAAAAAAAAGTTGCCATTAATGCAAAATTTCAAGTATTTTTTAATAAAGTTGGCTAGCCTTTTTCAAAGGACAGCGTGACCTTTAATTTTAAAGGGTCATTGACACAGCCGTCCTGACAGTTGGTACACTATGTACCATAACATTCACTTAAAAATTTTATAACAATTAAATTATATTGCAATATTTTAGAATAACTAATCCTCTTTATAATGTATCAACAGAAATCATTTTTTTAGTAAAAAAAACGTCCGAGCGCATTAAAATAAACCAAGTCACAGGTAAATTTCAACAAAACTAACTCGATTATAATTTTCAGATCTAGCTTATATAAAACATTTAAATAATTGAGCAAATCATAATAACAGTTAACAATAATACCTAAGTTAATACCATTGCAATATTGAATGTTGTATTTTACTGCAAATTACATATATGTATATATAATATGTATATACGTTAAAATAGTACATTTATATATAAGATTTTAGTATACTACATGACTTGATTACCGACTATCTCTGTAAAGTGTTGAGATATGAGCTGTCATATCTCTACATAAATTAATATATAATTACCGATGTTTAAAACCATAAAGTTTTCATGGTCAATGTTGAAGTGACCTTTATAAAGAAATCTTCATTTTGATATTAAAACACGAGTTTATCTTAAAAGATATCAATAGGTATTTATTTCATTTTATGGTTTGAAATTTACAATGGAAAACCTTTCATGAATTCTTTTGATCCAATCCAAATACTTTTCATGAAATTTTTCGAAATAATTAATGATATGGATATGGACGAAGTTTATGTGCAACTAGACAGTGCTCTTTGCAACATAAGATGATAAGATGTATGACAATGCTCCACAATCGATTCACGACGTTAACGATGAATTGTGTGAAGTTAATGAGCACAACGCTGCAAATGTGCGTTTTGGTCATGAAATTTTTTTTTTAAAAGGATATGCTAAACCCATTCCTTTCGGACCACGTGAAAGAACAATCGATCCAAGATATTAAAGATAGAATTTGTGACGTTACCAAGGACATAATGCAGCAAATGTGCGAATTGGTTATGGAAAATTTTATGACAAGGGTATGGTAGCCTTTTTTGAGGCTACATGAAAGTTAAGATGTATAACAATGCTCCATAATCGATTCAAGGTCTTAAAGATGAAATTCACGAAGTTATCGAGGATATACTGCAGCAAATGTGATTAAAAGGATATGTTGTTTCCCATCGTAATTTGCATACCTTTATCTATACAATGAAACAAATATCCTGATATGTCTTAAGGGATACTCGTGTTTCTGAACCCTATAGTATCTGTGCAATTAGATCCGCAAAATACATTTTTTATTGACCGTAAACAATTTAGAATACTTTACTGAGAGTCGTCAAGTCTACGTATAGTACGTTAAAACCTTTGAAACGACATTGTACTAAACGTATTTCATAACACCAATAAATACTTATTATATCAGAAAGTATCTGCGTTACAATTGCCATTGTAGCAAGCAATGTAAATAATTCAACTGCCGCTTCTTTAAGACGTTCACTTTTACCCTTTACGTAGCGGTGCTCCTACAAAGCAATTCTAAAACTACCCACATTTCCTTCATTACATTTTCAGTTTAAACTGACGTAGCATTCAGCACAAAAATGCTTTACAATCGTCCATCACAGCTATAGAATTACCTCTCTCTCTCCTAGCTAACGATTTTTTTTATCTTTACGAATCATTTGTATAGATTAAATTCTACTTTACACATGTGTGTGTCACTTAAATTTAAAAAGCTCTATACATTGTCTTAATATTACATATATATTTGTTTATAAATAATTGAGTTTATAAATTTTATTGCTAAGATATAATACTTCAGTTAGAGCACACATACATATTAGTAAATATATAAAAAATGGCAACTCGATATAAAAAAAAACTCAAATGCTTTCAGAAATAAATTTTGACTAGAATTTGTTAAATAACATTATGTCTTTTACTCTCAGACCAATTTGACTAGTACTAATGATATAAAATTCAGGGCCGGATTGGGGGGGTCACTGGGCCAAAGCTTCCAGAATAGAGGGCCCCCCATAAAACAGACTTCAAAACTATTCAAAAATAAACTAAATAGGTGACTTTTTGCCATTCTCTCAAATCTCAAGGGAGAAAATATAAAGTTCATGGACGTAATTGCAAAATGAAGGTCTGTCTGTCCGTTTGCATCTACAATATAATGAAGATTACCAGCTCGGATGAGAAACTTATGTACCTTGGGAGTTTCATAAGCTACCTCTACCTTTTCCCGACATTTTTAGATAATTCCTATTCATAATAATATTTATATATAATTGTTAAGTAACGGGGGAACCTTTTTATGGCCTCCACACCACTAAATCCAGCCCTGACAAAATGTTAGTAATAAATATAATTTCAAAAATATGATCAAAACTGACACAAGAAAGTAATATCATCATATATATATACAATTTGGCACAAAACTCCATTAGCTGAAGAAAAATTGATAGGGAAGACAAGGGAAATATATGATTCGGATATGTTTCAAGAGCTAACAATCCTAAATGTGTAGGTATTTCTTAATCTAGGGTGCAAATTTATTTGTGTTACAAACGAACGTGTTCATATTATAAAAAACGGTGTAATAACAATGGGTCTCTTTAAAATATTGACCCAAAAATATTTATTGGCATTTGTTGTTTTATATTTTGGCACAAGTCTCCTCAGAATGTGGCACTAGGTTTCTAAAAGATCAAAAATACTTTGCTGGAAAGCATCTCGATACACTGGTCCTATACTTATCTTAAGCCTATTATATCCTATTACATTTTTTTTTTCATTTTTTTCATGTATTTTATATCACTTACCACAGACTACCTAAAATCTCAATCTAGACTATATACCATGAGCAGTCTGGAGAGGGCAATAAAGTAATTGAAACAAGATGTTCCTAACTCACTAAATGTCAACTATTCCCAGAATAATTTAGCAATAAATTCACAACAATATGTCAAACAAATTCGAAAAAATCTTTGGCTTTGATCCCTGGACCAATATTTAATCGACTTAATCTGCTGCCGATGTAAGATGTCTATAATGTAAGAATTATTCAAATGTTAAATAAATTAGAAGACTATCACATTTAGTAACACTATTTTTTTTAAATCTAACGTCTTTTTTGTGATAATAGACGAATATTTTAAAATATAATATACTGTTGTCCGATTTCACCAAAGTCTCCAAAGCTTTGTGTCCCAGGGGATAGTTAAGGGGATTATTTGTATAGCTAAGGGATCCCATAACTATGTGATGCTTTGGAGAATGTTCGTGAAATCGGGCAGTGTTTCAGTTCTTCACCGTTTTCTCTGTTTTAATGTAAGTTTCTTAAAGGATTTGATCCCATCGGTTTCGAAAAGTCGCGTCAACTTCACACGAGACTTATTTAATATACAATCTGGCGGTTAATGATTATTTCAATAGAGATAATATAAGTACCAATCTCTTTATATTTATATATATATATATACCTTGGAATAGCTTCCACACTATATAACATATATCTTAAGTTTCTTGATTGTTATTAATTCAATAAACTAAAAACAAAATAATTGTACTTTTAACAATAATAATCAGATTTTATAAATAATACTGCTAGGTATTCAATACTTGGGAGTCTATGTTCTTTTTTTAAATTTTCTGTTACAAATCTAAAATAATAAAAATATAACAACCTATATTTATATTTTCTAATCGCTTCAAACGATTTTAAAGTAATTAATTTCATGGAAGCCTAGTTTATCATAAATTTAATCCAAGTTTTGCGACTACTGCGGTATATTTTCATGTGAAAAAGAAAAAATATCAAAAATTAAATAATACTTGTTAAATCTAACATTAAGAGAATAAAAATTACTGCAAAAGGAAAAAAAAATCACAAAAACTCAATAATACGTGTCTAGTATAAGCCAGAAATATTTTACACAAATGAATATAGATAGATTCGTCTCAAATCGCTTAACAATTTCGGTTCTAAAACACGTACATTTGACCAAAATATTGCGTCTAAAAAGGTGTTTATGTTATATGAAACATAAGAAAAAATATAAAAAAATCAATAGTAGTTGATCTAAGATAAAAAGGAAAAAAAAAATTCAAAAGAATCTATAATTTTTCAAAAGTAAATTTGCAGTCAAGCGCTCTATTATATCAAAGGGTTTCTAGGAGAAAATTTTTTTAAAGATAAGTCATCTTATGTACGTGCAATTATTTCAATCAAACGTTTTTGTTATTTCCTATTATATCTGTGACATAAAGAAATAATTGTGGTGAAATATAAGACAACCTATTGTCTATGAAAATTTTACACAAATATTTCGATAGATTAGTATCAAATCGCTTCATAATTTCGTATCAGGCCAAGTATTGCACCTAGAAAAGTGTATTTTTTATGCTGAAAAAAAACGAAACGAATAAAAAAAATATACTCAATAATTGTTAAATCTTAAATAAAAAGGAAAACAATGTTTTTATAAGGAAGAATTGACAGAAACTGCAATAATAGTTAACAAAAATATCTGTGAATATTTTACACAAGTGAATAATTGCGAAAATATATCTAAGATAAAAAGAGAAAACAAATAAAAAAAAATTTAATAATTGTTAAAACATCCCAATTAAGCACTCTGCTATATCAAAGGGTTTTTGGAAGAAATCTCTTTTTAGAGTTAAGACCTTTTTAGTTAATTCCTAATAATATAAAGCGTTTGGTATATAAATAAATAATTGTTGTCAAATAAGACACAGCCTACTGTTAAAATATCTGTGAGTATAGTTAGATTTGTATCAAATCGCCATTAACCGCAAGATCGCAAGTGCTTATTGTAACACCTAATTTGCCAGGTAATTACGAATATTATGTTATTTACAAATATTGTCTTTAACCCTCTCACTCTGTTCGCTAATCTATCACTAAGCTACGTCAGCGGATCCGAGGTCGATTGTAACGCATCTACATCTAATGTACGCCGACGCTCGTTAGATCATTTTGAACAATTTTTTTTTACTCTCATTCGAGGTCAGCACGACCGTAAAAACGAACAAAACCAAATGATAATACATGACCGCTTAAATCCATAGTAAATTCGATCAGCTTAGTCACTCTCGACGTCGGAAATCTTATTCCCTGAACAGTGAACAAAGTTTTAAAAGTCGTGTTATATTAATATGAGCTCTATAAAAGCTGACTTGTTGAAAATTTCACAAAACAATATACAGTGCCACATTAAATTAAAAAAAAAACTAGGTACCTAATTGACCACGAAAAATAATAAATTTGGACACTTGCATCGTACATAGCATCCAAAACTGTTGACAGTGGTAATAATAATTAATAATGTAATTTATTTCAGCTATTTAGAAAGTCATCACGATGCATTATAAAAAACAAACAGAAACGATGCAAACTAATTTTTAAGCCTTGTTTATATTTATACAAATGTAAAACTTTAATTTTCTGAGTGTCAAGTGACAACTATCAAGTGTCGAAAATGAATTGTTAATTAAAATGCCACGTGTATTTTTTTGTCAATATTGTCAATCAAATTTACATTTTATGAAAGTAGTCTAATAAATAATTATAATGACGAGTGATAAATTAAAACGCTAAGTGTTATTTGTAAATATTCAAACTCATTGGCATAATAAAGCTGCACATCTTTGTGACGCTAATCACGCGTCTCATCCGTAAAAAAAATAACCCTCGTGCGCCTGAAATAGTTTCACTTCAATAATAATGTCCACGTTATGACGTGTATCCATCTAAAACTGGAAGGAAACTTGCAAAAAACGTTTTCACCAACACGTAAACAAACGACATCTGATATCCTGATAAGGAACATCAGAATAAAGAAAAATTATTTTATGTAACATGATTTTAAAATCTAGGTTTCCAAGTATATTCATTGAAAAATTTACATAGATAAAAATACTATATTCCTAATCAAATTATATCAAAAAAATGTTTGTACCACGACAAAGTGGTATTCTCTCCTAAACAGATGAAAAAGATATAAGTATGTCAAAACGTTCAACAAGTCGTCTGATATAAAGTTGGTCGCGCACTGTTCACGGTCCGAATAAATAACTAAAAACTTCAGTCCTTTTTTATTTAGTTCTCAATAAGTGCCATATTTCTACCCGTTCTCGCGATCCATAAGTCGTACTCCAATCAATCATATATTGGAGGATAAATATAAGAATATCTAAAATACTTATAAACTCGTAACAAATGTAAACATACATTCAGCTATTTGCCAATTGCTTCCCCTCTTGTTCTCCAATTGTTTTGGTCGTAATATGTTATATATTTTTTTTATTAATAATCATTTGAAAAAATACATCGGAGCCAGATTCCCGTATTGCGGTTGGATGTAGTAGCGGTCGGTGTTGTAATACTTTGCAACGTTGGAATTCTGGCCACGGAGCCCCATTCAATGGATCGGTGCCTTCACAATGTGATTGGGTGCGATGTAGTGGTAGCCGGGGAGAGCCAGCCCAGCGGTCTCCATGGTGATTCTGCAATGTCCCAAACGCTCCAATTACCCAAAAATTAACAAATAAGGCAGCATCAATCCTTTAACTTCGTCAATACAAAATTTAGGAGAATAATTATTCCACTATCTGACATAGTACGTATACATTATGGTCAAATAAAAAAAATATATATATTTATACAAATCTAAAACTTTAGATTTCCGAGACTTAGAGGGAGGAAAAACGGAGGATATGTGAGGAATTTAATCGTCATTAAAATGTGTCTAAAATGAATATATTTATTGAAATCTCAAATGACGATTTGTAAATAAAATTTAGAAAAGAGAATTTATGAAACGTTATTTTATATTTTATGATAAATAGTATATTAAATGATTGAATGACGAGTGGCAAATTAAAATGCCACATGCTATTTGTAAATATTAATACTACCTTACCTTCTAACGAATTAGCATAAAAAGCGCTGCAATCTCCATGACGGTAATTTAATTTTTTACTTAGGAATTGGTCTGAATGAGGCTTTGTACGTACATTGTCAAATAGTAGAGTAATTTACCTCCTATGTTTGTTACGCAAAAGTAACGGTAGTGTCAATAAGAGCGGCGGTTGAAAGGGGCCTGGATTACCGAGGAAATATTGGTAATGATAATTATTTTTATTATGTAATTGGACAAACTAGGAAACAAATTCAAATTTAGGGAAAGAAACATCTTACCGGGATATTGGATGATCCAGTGAGCTGTAGGATGTAGGTACTCGATGGACTTGTTTCAGCTTTTCAGGTATCACAGGAATTATTTGGTCTGAGTAGACAGGATCATGGCGTGGGTCGCGAGGAGGCTTTTTGTCAGACCTTATATTTTATAATTGTCTACACTTAACAAGCAAACATTAGATTAGGTGCAAAACGAAGAGGACAAGGAAAAAACGCGCGCTATTTTATGATTTTATTAAGTATGTTCATAACACTTTTTCCTTAACAATACTAGCGAATAATACGATTCCTGAAAAGAAAATTTCTATTATCTTAATTTAACATGATTTTCATTATAATTATAAATCAAATTGGCAGGCAAATAAACTGCATTCCACATGGAACTATATCTAACTTTTAAAACATTCGAATTGGACCACGTTTTAAGTTCGCCCTAACTAACGATATAGTATAAAGGTAAAATACATTATTTTCCTCGCCAATCTCTACTCAAAGGTACGTTTAATGCCTCGCGAAATATTATGTAAACTATGGAGAAGACTTTAAATCATAAGTTAGAAGGAGCACCTATTTTATATTAGGTAATTCAGGCATAATAATAAATTCATCGCGTACGTTATGATTTTTTTTGTTTTAAATATTTTTATCCTGAAGTTTTAGTTTTTGTGGTCACACTTATCCAAAATTTTGTCACACTTATTAAACAATATGCAATGTGAATTCGTAAAACTATGGTTGATAATGTAAAAAATGTTAGAAGACAATCTAATTCTGACAGTTTTTGTCTTTATATCTGTTGAAAATTGGCCATTGACAATGAAGTACCAAAAATTACAAATTTGTCGAAAATTACGTTTGAAGTTTAAATGTTTTTGTTATTCGAATTTAAAAGAGAATTACGTTTTCAAATCATTTATCTGAAGTTTTTATCTAAAACGGCATAATAATATCTTTTATTTAGACGTAAAAGTGAGAATTTTTTTGAAACGTTTCATTTGATTATTAAGCCCTCGATACACTAAAGACGTAGCTAAGTAATAAGTAGTAAGGTATGTGGTGTCTGAAAGATTTTTTTCTTCAATATATAAAAGTGTTATTTGTATGCAAAAATGTATAACTAAACCCATTAAAGTTTCGTGTAAAAGATTTGTTTGCGTGCGCTCAAAAAACGTACCTTAACTACTCCGCGATTTCTAATGTAACTTAAAAGTTCTGCACAAACTTGGCGTGTCGCATCGTAAAAGTTTTTAAACTAAATATGTTTTTAATATACATTTCTATAAATGTAATTTATAATTTAAGATTTAAATGAATAAGATGTGTATTAGAAGAGTTACTTTCTTTATATATTTTGTAATCATAAAAGAAATACTAGCCTTAGCTTAAAAGTACTGTTTTTGTTAACGAGACCCAAATGGTTTTTACGTGTATTTCTCTCGCTCTACCAAACGCGGTGTAGCCGTAAGAAAGAGCGAGACAAATGTATAACACTGTTTTCGTTTTCGCCTATTTGTACGGCCGCGTAAGTCAGTCGTTCGCAACATACGAGCACAATTGTATACACGTAATGTTCCTGTTTTAGATTTCCAAATAATGAACTGGGGTCTTTTGGTAACCCCCTTCGAAACATGTGTAATTATTCGATACTAGCTTGATCTCGTTAATTCTTTTGTAATTCACTGTGTGTATTGCAAGGGTAAGTTTAAGGTGATATTTAATATGTTTAGAGTAGCGACACGCCCAAGTATGCGAAAACTTAATTTAACTCGCATTACAAAATACAAAACATTCCGTTCTACAACTATTCTTAAACTAGGTGAAGAAATTTTCTCAATATAAATATAGGGGGAGAAGAGAAGTGTAGATTACTAAAACGAACATCGGATTTAAATTGAGATTTTTTTTCACATAACTCAAACCACGTAACAAGACTGTATTTAACTTCTCTTTCCTTAATCCTTGGCATCGTTTAATCTTACATCAAAACACGTACTAAGTTATTAAAAAAATACACAGAGTTTAAACTCATCTACAGCCATCAAACTATATTTCATTTCAAGCTTATATACTTGAAATAGTGTTTGATATTATTTTTTTAAGAGATGCAATATTTTGTTTTATATTGTGTTGACTGTGATTTCGCCCAGAGTAAGTGACGATGGACTCCTATAAAGCAATACCCCTTTCCAACCCTAAAATCACATCTACCTCCGGTTCCGTCACTCACACAACAATGTACGGATTTCAGTACTGTTAAGAGTTTTAGTAAGTGACTATTGGGCTTTGCGACTGTTAAGATCTTTATTTATAGATATTTGAAAATTTTGAAGTTTCTAAACTCATAAACATGTTCGCGTGTAAACGATATTTCGTTGCATCAATCTAGACATTAGATAAATCATAAACTAATCAAAAAAAATGTTACTTTATTGACAGCAACTATGTTTCCCTTCTGTTGGCAACACACTTTAATAAGGACATCGAAAAAAATACGTATTTCATGATAAGTCTGGCGACTTATAGTTTATATTACATTTCCTATGGTCTGAGACTTGTAAATTTGCTAATTTTGACAAAAAGAAAGATTAAACATAGTTTACATTTAAAAAAATGTCTAAGACAATATAATTTACAAACAATTTTTGCATCATTACACGCTGTTTTCATTTGACGAAAAAAATTTAAAATATATTGACATTTAGTCAATATATAAGATATTTAGTCAATATATAGTGACATTTAGTCAATTCATAATGACATTTAGTCAATATAAAGACATTTAGTCAATATATAAAAAGTGAAATAGTTAATTACTTGAATTGTGTTAGAAAACAATGGATATTACTTTATAGATTTCTTTCTAGTATTTAGTATGATACTTCCCATTTTTTTTCGATATCCCTAATATAAGAAAATTTGCCATAATATAGAATAGAAATTTTGTCTATCTGTGTAATATGAAGTATGGTTTGATGACTTCACTAGACACCCTGTATTTCAATTACATATAGCCTTCTATACAAAAGTTAAAACGCGAAGCACTCTGTATACTCTACAGCCTTTTAAGCTTCTACGTAATTTCTACTATTGTCACATTTCTAGATATCGTTACATGACTATTGCTTTTATTGTTGTTTCGAAACAGAAAATATATAAATTAAATTGAATATAATCTGATTCATTGATTCATTTTCATTGTCACATAATAATTTAAAAACAAATAGATTTTCATACCAATCTGGTGTCCTACAGAATATGGAGACGTAAAAATTTCATTAGATCATATAAAATTAAATTTTCTTTTTTACATCGATAAAACACACGACTTACAAGTAATAAATAACATATAATGAAAATCTACAAAGGAAATCAGACTAGTTGTAAAGTAACGTAAATGTTGACTCAAAGGATATATAGGATAGGATAAAGGAATTTAAACTATATTTTTAAACTTTTTAATTTCAGGGAATATTATATTTATATAACAAATATGCAAAAGTAGTGTTATTGGAATCATTGCTTAAAAATTTGTCGCTTTAAAAGACAAGGATTTTTTTAAAGTACCATAATTAACATTGGACTTATATATTAATAATATAATATTGGACTATTATATAGTTAGATACGGGAATTTGCGAGAAAAATAAGGCAATCTCGCCTGCGAAATAAGTAAAAGAAAGGCGTGGCAGTGAAATCTAACCGGGAGAGAACGATACATTTTTGTCCCCTGTATGCGGGACCGATAACACTTCAAAGCATCTGGCAAAGCGAAAATATTTAAGGTAATAAAATTAATGTGAATGTCAAAAGATTAACTAATATGTTTCTGCCGGTATCTATCTTTCCATTACAGTTACTTTAGAAACAGGTCATAGATTCCCTAAAAACGGTCTATTGGCGTTTCAAAATATATATCCTAAGTAGAAAGTAGTAGTACTTGAAGCTTTTAGGCGACGAGGATGGTTGAAAACATTAATTTTAGTTAGGCTAGCTTTAGCCAATCAGGGCACCCGTTACTGCATACGTAACATTTATATTAGCCAATCAACGTCTTTTACCTGTGCATTATACCTATTTCAACCAATCAGCGCTCATTACGTAAGCGATTATTCCTGATTTTCCTAAAATTAGCACAATTTTTTGCAATGATCCCGAAAACAAGTATATTTCAATTAAGTGACTTATATTCGTTTTATATATGTATTATAAATAAATGTTCATTTTGCGTTATCTTACAACTTGTTCAGAACTTAGTAGACGTAAAACAGTCTTTTAAATTTTCAAAAGCGGTACCTGTAGTGTCTTATGTGACTTGGTTTATTTATCCTTAGTAATAGATAAAGGAAACTTAGGTATACTATTATATACAAATGAGACACTGCAAATACCGTATTAAATCATAAATTTCTAAAATAAAAAAAAATGACGAATTAATATTTTTTTCAGGATAGTCGAAAATAAACGTTTCTACGTTTCTAAAATTATAAATCAACCGAGAAGGATTATAAACTATATGCGCCCAGAATCTTTAACTACCCTCAATTTTGCTCTATTAATTAAGAAAACTATAAATGATAAGCAATCTTCTAGAAACTACCTGGAAATTATTTTTCACTAAATCATTAAAAATCGATTCTCGATTCGATTTTCTTGTTAAGCAAAATTTAAGCATAGGTCATGTTTGATCAAGATATTAACAATAGTTTTGACCAATGTTTTTTACGATTACACTTAATAACAATTAAATTGAAATACGATTGAAAAAAAAGTTGTTTTCTGGGCGCAACACCGCTTGGTCTGCATGTAAAGGTCGCAGCTCACTTATAATGCCATATTATAGGTTAAAGAAGGTTCAGAAATCATTTGTCGGGTGGAACGCATTTTTAATATAAATACCTTATTCTTTTTTGGAGTTGATTTTGATACCGCCCCTAAAGAAGCGCATGAATTTAAATGTGAAAATCGCTATTGAACGATAACACCGCCCAAATGTACACTAAAACTACCACTAAATACTGAAAAATTGTACTCGAGTATTTCTCTGCATTGTGGTGTTCAATGAAGCATATTAGTTATGTATCTATGGAATCTAGGCTATGGTGTCCACATACTAAGTAACAAAACTGGAGTTTATTCTTGATTTAGAAAAGTTAATTTCATTACATTTTTTGTAATCATAAAAGCATTATAAAGAAACCTTTTAGCCATTTTTATAGTACAGAAAAATAGTGTGTCGAAAATTAATAAAATTAATTTACTGAAATATCAAATGACGAATTATAAATAAAAATGCCATGAGTTTTATAAATTAAATTTGTTTTTGTATTTCAAATTTAGAAAAGAGAATTTATGAAATATATTTAATGATATGACAAATAGTACATTAAAACTACCTAACCTTCATATTATATGGATGAATCATATTATAATGAATTAGCATAATAAACGCTGCGCATCTTCGTGACGCTAATCAACGTTTCATCGGTAAAAAAAATTACCCACACGCCTTTTAAAGAAGTTTCACTTCAAACGCCCACTTTTTATTTTAGTCTGCTAGTGACGTGTTATTTCTGTCACTCAAACCAATACGATGTCTATTTAAGGAAAGAGCGAGACAAACGTACAACACTGTTTTCGAAAATTTGTACGGCCGCATTATAGTAAAGTAACGGTATACACGTAATGCTATACAATACACTATGACTCTGTTTCAGATTTCCATACAAACGAACTGGGGTCTTTTAGTACCCCGTTCGGATCACGCGTATACTAGTGTACCGTCAATGATAAACGGTCTCATATCGCTTACGTTACAGAATGTAAACATCCCTCTAGTGACAAGTGAGCTATGACCTTTAACAGTACCAACTAAGAACTAAATCCGCCTGATACGTAATTCATTACGACATCGTTTGTTTGTTTGTTTGGGGTGAACGAGGATTTAGTAGGGGTTGTATTTGTTGCGCTCCTTGGAGCTCTTTGAGGGGGGATCGTCGTCGTTGCGGCGCTGGGAGAAGGATTTGTGCGAGCGATGAACACCGGTGGTTTGTACGGGGGGGCTGGCTGCGCCGGCCAGGAGGTCGGAGAGTCCCCCGAGTGCGGACAGCGAGCTGAGAGCCCCCAGTGCCCCGCTCTTGCTGAGGAGCTGCGCGAGGGGGATGGCAGAAGCCAGCGGGCTACTGGTGCTGCTGCCCGCCCCCGACGTGCTACCCTCCAGATTCGCCTTCTGTAGCTCCACACTGCGGGAGCGGGACAGGACTATCGTGAAGGCCAGGCGACAATATGGGACGTCGGGATGCTTTTTGGTTGAGATTTTTTGCTTTTACGAATTTCTTAACGCCATCGATCCGAAGTTCTACTTGTATTTGTGTGTTTTGCGACAATCAAACCAAAGAGTGAAAATAAACACGATAAAATTAGGTCAATATCTTTTAGGGTGACATACTAAGAGGTAGATGTACTTTCTAATATTTACGAAAAAATAAATAATAAGAAAATAATTATTCAGATATACAATTACGAAATTCAGGAACTACGAATTTCAGAACAATGTTGTTTACAAGGTATTTGTAATGATGTCACATATTATTTTTTTGTAACTGACGTATAGCATTTTTGTAACGATGTCGTATATGATATCTTTGTAGCTACGATGAATAAAACCTTTTGTAATGATATCGTATATTATGCTTTTGTTACCATGTGCTTTAGTATTTTGTTTATAATTTTAAGATAAAGGAAATGATTTGTACAGTATTTAATAATCTTCTAGAGAACACCGGATCGATTTTATGTCTAAAATAAACATCAACAGTCCATCGCAACGCCCCAATAAAAGGTAAAGACCAAACTAAAGGATGTATAAGGGATGATAAATAAACTGTTTCTTAAAGGTGGACAAGGCTTATTCGCATTGGACTAATGGGTTAACTTCGTAAATTGGATAACTTGGGGATTGATTGATTCGGGGATCAGTTATATTAGTTTTAAGAAACATTATGAAGGACTTACCTCATGTTGATGAGGTATTGGGCTAGAGCCACGGAGTCAGGGTTGCCAGTGATGGTGATGGTGCGGTCAGTGCTTCCACCTTCACGTTCCTCGCAATTCGATATCCGGATCATGGCTCCTGATATTTGACGAATCTCCGCAATTTTAGTGCCACCCTGAAAAATACATTATTTTTTACAATTTTGACCCGCAAAACTGCGTCAGCATACACTTAAATGTGTATATTAAGAAATTCATTCTTTTTTTTGTATAAATACAAACAAGACTTAAAAATTAGTTTGTTAAAGAATTTTCATTTTTGAAATATGTACTTTGTACGCACCCACTTTTAACTATTTTTTTAAGCACGAGGCGACAATAATCTTTCAAGATTTTAGAATGATTATGCAAAAAGACTGCCTCATTGGTCTAGTGGTCAGTATGTTCGACTACAGACATGAGGTCCTCGGTTCGAGTCCCGGGTCGGGCCAATTCAAAATTGATATTGAGTTTTCTATTAAGATCTTCTCAATATTTGCCCGAAGTTGGGAAGTTGGCGGTGTGATCTACCCCATTGCCTCGGAGAGAACGTTAAGCCGTCGGTCCTGCGCCTGATCTCTTTCCGGTCGTGTCGGATCGCCGTCACGTCGGACTGTGACAGGGAAGGAATAGAGAGTACACTCGTTTACTATGCCTGCCACTCCGCAGTGGCGCATCGTGGTCGTTCTTGCTCTAAAACCCTCTCTCATATGAGTGAGGAGGCCTGTGCCCAGCCGTGGGAAATTAATGGGCTGCTACTTAGTTTACTTACTTATAGTGCAAAAATTGAGATTTGGTAGGTATATTCCTTTTGCCGAGTAGAGGTCAACTAACAACGGATTTTGTGAAATTCCATCCGCAGGAGGGGTTGCGGGGCTGTTATACGTACGTTTCATATTTGTAAAACAATTTGCCTAAAATGCTACCCAAAAAACAATCCACGCAGAGGACGTCGCGGGTTCAGCTAGTATATATATAAAAATGATTTAGCGTACCATGTGAAAGATAAATGTGATATAGTGCTATTTGCTGATGACATGTCCTTGATATTCAAAATTGATAGAAATAAGGAAAATTTCGACGACCATGTCACTTGTCCCACAATGGTTTTCAGCAAATAATTTAATGTTAAACTCGGCAAAGACTGAGTATGTTGAATTTACTTTGCCAAATGCAAAAGAAATTTGTACAAATTTTCAAATTAATAGTAATCCTCTTTAAAAAGTTGACCCTACAGTATTCTTAAGTATAACATTAGACTCTGGGCTTCAGAGGGGTGCCCATATTAAGACTGGCGAGTAAACTTGTTTCAGATACATTTGCTGTTAGGAAAGTAAGGTTGATGTTGAAACTGCTAAAATGGTGTTGTAATTTCATATTTTAGAGTGAAGAAGGTTCAGAATCACTTTTAGAAATATGTCAAAGATGTCCTTATACAAAAGGCATATAGTGTTGAAGATTATTTAAGCGATAGAAATGTTTAGACTTGATTCCAGTTGCTCACAGAAGCAATAAATTACACATTGTAACATACAAAACTATCTTTAAAAGAGTAACCGTTCAGTTTCTTGCCGGACCGCTTCTTCTGAGGGGATTCAACTTTCCGATCGGTGGTTTTTTGAGCTTACCTGAATAAAGAATATTTTGATTTGATTGGATATAATAAAATGTAAATGGTAATGTGGTACCTTGCCGATGATGCATCCGATGAGCTCGTTGGGCACGGTCATCTCGTGCGACTGTTGGTTCGCGTTGGGTTGGTTGCGGGTCTGGTTGGACGTGCGCAACTGCGAGCCCGCCAACGCTGCCAACGCTGGGAGAGCGCACACTTGCAGCGTTAATAACACGATACGATTAGACACTATTCAAGCCCAAAGGTAATTAATTGCACAATAAACCAGGAAGGACTATTTGAAATGAAGACTTCTTTAGTCGCGTTGAGCAACTTCTGTTGTTGGGTTTTAGGCTACAAACATGAGGTCTTTGGATTCGAGACCGATATCGAGTTTTCTGTTACGAAATTCCCAATATTTGACGTGTGTTGTGTTGTTGGCGGTATTCTCCACCACCGTGCTTCAGAGCACTTTAGGCCGTCGGTTCTGAGCTTGATCTCTGGTCGGACTGCCATCACAACGCAATATGAGAGTGAAGGAATAAAGTGTACTTGTGTACTATGTCTATCAATCACCAGTGGAGCTACACCGTGGGTCAATGCTCTAAAATCCTTTCTCCTATGAGTGAGGTCTGTGCACAGCACTGGGACGTTTACGGGATGCTACTTACCTTTTTATATAACTTTACAAGTATATTGATTGAATAATTTTTTAATTGATTTTTTTACGAATAGTCTGTTTGGGAGAGACTAACTGAAATTGAGAGGGAGATATAAGTTAGAGAACATAGAAAGAGTTTCGTACGCTATGTTTTGTAAATTACCGTAAAGGCAAGAGAGACTGGTGCGAGTACACATTTTTTCCCTCCTTCATAACCATTTACTAGTGTTGAAATGCTCAATAAATTTGGTAAGATGAATAATACTATTTATCAATTCTTCTAAATTATATCTCACATTTTACTCTTCTTGTGCTACAAATAGCACGTCTCTTGCTCTCATGTGTTACCATCAATACCACCTTGAGAAACTCCCCACTCGAAATAAAACAATTCTCTCAATCACAGTCGTCGTTGAAACAACGACTTCAAAAAGAAGTTTAAATTAAAGTTAAGAATATAATTACAAAGATATCAACATAATATAAAATTCGTGTCACGGTGTTAGAAGTTGAGTCCTCCGAAACTGCTCGACCGTTTTCCTGGATCTTAGCGTGCATATCGGCTAGGGTTGAGAATCGGACAACTATTTTTCATCGCCCTAAATGTTAAGGTTGGTTCACACTTAATTTTTTTTCACAAAATTTGTTTTATTTTTTATGATACAGCCTACAAAAATACATACCTAGCATAAAACCCTAAATTTTTACCTTTCTACCATCAACCCCTATATTTAAATAACGATAATAGTTATTATACGGCAATACAACGTTTGTCCAGTATTAACATAATAGTAATAACAAATATGGCATTAGTGATCTCTAAACACTGTATATATAAATGTAAAAACTTTTTATAAAGACTCGTATATAATTAAAGACAGAGAGATAATTCTAAGTGTATATTTACCTGCTGGATTAAGTCCTCCGGTATTCGCTGGTCCAAGACCTCCGAGTCCAAGCGCTGCTAATCCTGCTAGAGGAGATTTAGCCAAACCACCCATCTGAAATATTTGCAAGTATACTTATATTTCTCTTTAAAAAAAAATCGGATTATAAAAGTAAATTTTCAAGCTCCAACTGCTTGTTTTCATCTTCGTTGTCATGGTGAGGATAGGATCTCCGGAGGGGTTCGCCTGGGTAGAAAATAGTTAAAGAATATTCAATTACAGAGAAAATTCGCATCCCTTCAACAAGCATAACCGGGGAGCAAAGTATTATCCCCGAATTAAACCTCTTGAAGACCAGTGACATAAAACTGATAGATATGGCACTGCGAATTTTATCTTTTTAATAAAACTCCACCACATTGTGAGTCATGAGTGGTGCTGCCCGTGAAAAAATATTCAGGAGGATAAAATTATTTGAATTCTACAAAATCAATGAATATATAGTGTCATGTATATCATCATGCACTTCGCGGTTAATTTGACGTCCTTAAAAAAAGTATCGGATAAGTGGCAAAGGCTAATAAAAGGAGAGGTGCAAATGTGGGAGATGTAGAAAAAATTTGCGCCGTTTCAATGCGAGTGAATGTTGAACGAATGTATAAAAAAAGCTCGTCACGGCGATGCCAGAAAACAAACAGATAAAGCTTGATACAAAATAACCATTAAATTCTTAACTACAAACAACGTCTGATGTGCTGGAAGTAATGATGTCTATCTACGTATACTGGTTTTGATATATGCACTAAATACATCGGATACGAAGGGGGAGGGGGGGACGTCGTGCAACTACAGGAAGTAGGCATATACATTGTTTCCTTAAGCGAGGTTCAACTAGTAAACATTTTATTAGAGGGGGGGGGGGNGGGGGGGGGGGGGGGGATTCTACTTGGACTATTATATAATATCTACGTGGATGTGGAACCACACATACAAATCGCTTTAGGGGGAATAGGGCAGCACCAGTCAAATAAACCACTCGCTATCCCACACAACCTCATAGAGAAACAGCCTAAACTGTAATGTCTGATTTGTTTATACATTTTTGTCGCACGATGGTAAAAATTTTAATCATTTTAATTTGCCAGTCGCCTTACTTTTCATAAAATATAAAATGAAAATATTTCATAAATCTCTTTTCTAAATTTTATATTCATAAATAAAATTTAACTAATATTGTCAAAAAACGCGTGGCATTTTTATCTACAATTCGTCATTTGTGATTTTACGAAATTATTATATTTTAATGACAATAAAATTACTATCATATGTTCCTTTTCCCTCCCTCTTAAAAATTAGTTCGCCAAAGAAGTTTAATTTCTGACATGTACTTTGTACGCACGTACTTGTAACATTTTTTTAAACAATAATTTATCCTAATAACACAAGTGTTTTATAAAACATGAAATACTACAAAACTTTTAATAAAAGATATCTTTCAAGATTTCAGAACGAACATACTGCAAAAAATTTTTTGCTTTTGCACTGAAGTCATTAATGAAAATGGCAATATTAATATTCATAACTAATAAATCATTAAAATTTATCGTTCTAACTATAATACCAGGTAAGACATCTATTTTACTATATTGAACGTTCTTTAAAGTGGAAAATTTGTTTGGGAGCGTTGCGTTTGTGTATTTTATGGTTATTCAATGAAATTGATCCGCCACACTCAGCTATGTAACGCTATTTTGAGTAAATAATATCAAATGTATTTTAACGTCTGTATTAACCTGTATTATACACATTGAAATAAGATAACTTTTAATATCATTAATTGAAAGTCAATTGGAAAATGGTTTTGTACATCTCGGGATGTGGTCTATATCCATCGAATTTAGTAGTCTAAAACCATCTCGCACTGTTGGATATGAAAGTTTATATCGGAGACAGGTGGAAATAAGTTTTTTTGTTATATATATATATTTATATATTTGGTAATACGAGACGGTGTTAGGTTGTAACTACGAGCGACGTTATAATGTGGAATAAGAGTTTATAAGAGCATCTGGGTGTAGATTGAGGGGATGTTTGTGGGCTCTATGAGGTCGGGCGGAGGGCGGAGTTCACTCACAAGGTGGTGTTCGTGCAGCGGCGGCAGCAGGTGGGCGGGTGGCAGCGCACCCACCAGGGGCGGCTTCACTTCCAGCACGGGGAACACGGGCGCGCACACCGCCTGCCACACCGCCTTTTAACGTCACTACCAATCTCATCCCCTCCTTAAAGGCGTCCGCAGCGCCTTATAATATCCTACCAATCTCAACCTCTCCCAGTAGAGATCCACGTCACCTTATAACGTCACTACTAAATCTTACAGCTATTTAGATGATTCGAAATCGCCTTGTAACTGTCTTTTTCCCCTTAAACGTAGTTTAATCTAGTCACAGTTTACTAAAGTACAAACGAATAGGATTGAGAATGTGCAAGAGCGATTTGTACGTTACCTCTCCTATAGATTCAAAATAAATTGCCAAAATTACGACAGGAAATTGTTGGTTATGATATTTATATTTAACTTATTCAATAATGAAGTTGACTGTCCTGAACTAGTACAGAAATTTTATATAAAACACTGTAGAACTAATTGAGGCCAATACACCTCCATTTCACAATTGTCCAATTCTATCAAACGCATACACACAAATATAATGCAAGACAAACATATTTATACCATAACAGCCCCATGAGATACACCCACAGAATTATGGACATACTATTTAGTAAAATTAATTTACAATAAGATAAATTAATTTTAATTCAAATATTGTAATCATATTTAGTTACATTATCTTAAAGTATCGTTATTATTTTCTTTTATCAATTATGTCACCAGTTTTTGAATATTGACATCAGTTAAAATTGTTTATACATGCCTTGATAACTTTGTTTTTTTTTTGTTTGATAAATGTGTAAATGTAGCAAATTTTTAGTTGTCCTTAATAAATAAATAAATTATGGCACTTCAAATCTCCTTCCCTCTCTAGAGTCCACACAACCCTATAAGGACCCTACAAAAGCTTATAGCTCCTTGGATGATTCAACATCAGCATATAACGTTCCTATCAAACAGATCACACCTTAAATACGTTTAAACTGCCTTATTAAGTTATCACCAATCTCACCGCCATCGACACTACCTTTTAACGTTACTACCAATCACATTCCCTCCAAAGAGACATCCACACCGCCATATATCATCACTACCAATATGTCATCACCCTATATAACATCTCAAAGCTTAGAGAGGACCAAATCGCCTTACATTATCATTACCTACTGCATTATAAAATATTGTCATTAAATTCGTTTTGCAAGAGGGGAGTTTTGCAATAAGGTATAATTGACGGTAGCGCAAGAGGGCGAGATTTCTATTTGCGGCATGAAATGCGGAAAATGTGAGATATAATTTTGAAGAAATGGATAACAGTATCACTTATCTTGCTAAATTAATTCAGCCTTCCAAAAACTCTACCACCAATCCCATTCCCGTGCATACCTCCTTAAACATCACTATCAAAGCTAATCATCTCTTATTTGACTGACAATCTTATCTTGAGGCTTGCACATCATCTTATAACGTCACTACGAATCTTATGCCGGTTAGAAATGTATTCTCCGCCTTATAACGTCCCTACCGAAAACTTATCATTCCTAGTAGCATTATAGATAGCCCTAAGTAAATACGATTTTTCAAATTGTATCTCTTGATTTAAAATATAGTCAAATCTGTATATGTGATATTCAATTAAAATACTCACATCTTGAGCTGGCACAGCATAGTTTCCTTGGATTGTATAAGCCTGTCCTCCAGCTAAGATAACTGGCCCGGCTACATTTGGCTTTGGTCTGTATGGAATTGTTGCACCTTTTGGTGGACTCTGAAAAGAAAAGTATATTAAAATCAATTAATAAATCGTCAAACATGTTAACTTTATTAATAACGTCATATTAACGACCATCGATGATATTAAAAGACCACTTAAAACGTAACGCTACTCATAGCCATCCTGATTAAAATCAAAATATTTTGAATAACTTTCCAATCACAGGTTTGCAAATTGTATTATCCTTGTAAGGTAGATATATGTTATCGCAGGCTTTTCCATAGGTCAATAGAAAAGCTTTTTGGCGACGCGTTCAACTATTATAGCTATATTTCAACCAATTTCATCTGAATCTGATCACTGAACAATAAAATCTAGCTACCATTTAGCGGGGATTTGAAGTTCCCCGTGTCATCAGTCTTAATTTAATAACATGAATATCTGCAGAGTAAAGTTTTTTTTAATATCTTTAAAGCATTGTAAATGTCATGGGTATGTAGCTTCTGTTCAATCATATGGTTTGTTACTGTGGGGTAATTCTGTGGACGTCAATAGAGCATTTCGCCTTCAAAAGAAATGCATAAGGGCTATCTGCAAAGTAGGGCCTTTAGAAAGTTGTAAGCCTCTTTTTAAACGATTATGTATATTACCACTACCGTGCATGAACATCAAATAATATTTCGAGAAAAATGACGGTAATGACACAGGCAGAACAATAAAGTTGGTGATAAATAAAACATGTAAGAGTACCTACAAAAAGAAGGCGTACTTCATGGCGGTGAAATTATTTAATAAATTACCAGCAAATTTTCAAAACCTAGATGGCTTTATATTTAAGAAAAAGTTTAAAGACTGGTTGCTGGAAAGGACATTCTACGACGTGGACGAATATCTATTATAATTTCTTCTTTGACTTTCTTTTAATATTGAATATTATTTTTTCTTCTGTAGTAATGGAATATTTTGAGTAATTTGACTTTAATTTATGTAAATTTAATAATGTTAATTAAATTTAATAATGTTTATGTCAGTATGATATGTCTTGACTTTATATAACATATTTGCATGCCTATCATTGGCTGACCATTTGTACTTTTGACATTTTGTAGGTATTTTCAAATGTGTCTTTGGGCAAATAAATTATTATTCTATTCTATTCTTCTAAAGAAACCTTTTTCTGTTATTTGTTTTTTTATTGTCGTAAAGGCAAATAGTTTAAAAATATCATTTTTGGTAAACCAATCAACGCAAATAATTTATTGAAATCTCAAATGACGAATTGTAAATAAAAATGCCACGTGTTATTTGTCAATATTAGAGATTATCAATTAAATTTTGTTATTTGAAATTAGAATTAAAAAAGAAAATTTATGAAATACATTTATTTTATATTTTATTAAAAATACTATATAGACGAGTGGCAAATTAAAATGTCACATATTATTTGTAAATATTAAAACTAACCCTCAAAGTAAGTAGGGGTATGTAAAAGAGGTTTATACATACTTCTAGCATTACACAGCAGATGTGGTAAATGCACTGAGTGATAGCATCACATGTACCGCTGATTGTCACTGCTCTCTCAGTAGAGTTCGGAAGCATTTCACTGGCTACCTGTAATAATGACATAGTTTTAGTTATGTTTTATAGTAATTTAAATTATGTTATAGCATTGTTTTCGAAAAAAATAATTATAAGTGCATGCATACAAAGTACACATATCAGAAGTGAAACTTCGTTGGCAAATTAATTTTTAAGTCTTGTTTATATTCATACAAATCTACAACTCTAGATTTCCGAGACTTAGAGGGAGGGAAAAAGGAATTTAAGTTTAATTAAAAATATTAAAAGCGTCGTAAATTAATATAATTTACGGAAATATCAAATGATGAATTGGTAATAAAAATGCCACGTGTTATTTTATCAATAATAGAAATTATTAATTAAATTTAGTTTTTGAATTTAAAATTTATGAAATATTTATATTTTATGAATGGAAGGTATATTAAATGATGAGTGGCAAATTAAAATGTTACAAGTTATTTGTAAATATTAAATCTACCGAACCTTCAAACGAATTAGCAGTTTCGCTTCAAAAAAATAATAATAAAGGGAAAGTTCATATTATAATGTTGATTTTACTAACACTGTTTCATATAATTATCAGTGAATCGATGTGAATATTAATTTGATTTTAAATTTTACTGTACATGTATCTTTGTTGTCTGAAATAAATAATTATTACTATTATTCCATTTTAACACTCACGCCCGTTTACTAAAGAATATATATATTTATTATTACATATAAATAAATTTATAATAATTACTTATATACAAAAATATGAAGTAATACATATAACTACATAAACAATTACATAAATAAATATAACGGGTGGAGGATACACCCCGGCAGGGAGACCAAACGGCCAGGGGTCAGGGCTACAGGCTGAGAAACCGCCAGACTATCCTAGTCGAGTCCAGCAACTTTTGCATCCTTAATATTATTATTATATATGGTTCGTAACAAAACTATTTTTATTTTAAAAATTAAAAATTATTTTCTAAACAGAATACCGAAAGCATACCGACAGTACCCGAATTAACCCGAGTGTGTGACGTCACAATGTTAACTTGTCCCCAAAGTAGTACACAGCTGTTAGTGTCTTAAAGGTCATTACCTAAATCTCTTGATTTTGTTGTCACTAATAAGGCGACCAGTAATTGCGCGTTAATAGTCACGTTATTTTTAAAATTACAATCAAGTTCTTGTGTAGAATAATTAATTACAATATTTGTTGTAAACTAATTACAAAATGTTCATGGGTACTTAAGATTATGACGTCACAAATATGGCGACCAATCATTACGCGTCTTTGTCATGTGATTTTTTTATTGTTATTAATTTTATATTGTTTATGATAAATTAAACACATTTTTAAGTATTTCACATTGAATATAACTAATTAAATAATAATAATTTAAAATAATCGTAAAAAAAATTTTTTTTTTACTAACCTGTATATTGGCTCCAGTAACATCTCTTATCTCCTTGATCTTGGAGCCGCCTTTTCCAATGAGCGAGCCACACTGGGAGGCTGGTACAATCAGCCGTAAGGTGATTGGTGCACGGGATCCACCACCACCGCCTTCATTGAATTGAGAGCACCACTGCAATAAAAAAATTTAATAAGCTGACGAGAAATGGCTATAATGTATATTCGCTCGAGTAATAGATATTAATATACTTACATCATCGTAATTTTATACTCCTAAACGCGTTATAAGGAAATCTTGTCCAGTTTTTAATTTTTTATTGACAAAAGCGCAAATTGTTTAAAAGATAGCATTTTTGGTACCAAAAACCCAAAATAGTACACCAAAAGTAAAAAAAAGGTTCTCACCTCTTCAAATTTCTTGCAAATGAGAGTGAAAGCTTTGAAAATAGCACTTGTGTTGCCTGTGACAGTGACAATACGCTCAGGACACGATCCATCTGATATATTGATTTTTGCTCCGGACTGGAAATAAAAAGAATATATTATGAATCTATTAAGTCCCACTGTTGGGTAAAAGCCTCTTCGCTAATAGGAGTGAGGTTTTTAGAGACCCATTATGCTGCACCACTACAGGTTGTGTATTAGCTACACATACCCTAGAATTACTGCCAGGACATGCAGGTTTCCTCACCTTCACCTTTGTGGAAAAGCATGATGGCTTAAAAAGAATAATCAAGCACATAAGTTGTGAACGAATTGTCCCACGTTTAACCACTAGGCCATATGAAACTATAATGGCACTTATTAATAATTACACACAGATTAAGATAAATTTGTTGTTTTTTTACACTTTTGATACTACAGAATTCATTTTAGTTTGTGTAAGAAAATACTGATTAAATATAAAAATCATTGGACTTCCAGATGTGTGTGATCTGGCACAATCATGTTCAAGCTTCAAAGTTACTTTCTAAATAAAGCAATCTTTTAATAGAATAATTTTATAATACTTCATATATTGTTAAAATTACTTAAGTGAAAAACAATGTTCATTATTAACTTGTAAAGGCAGTATAAGTTTGATCAATCGATCATGTTAAAGTAGTGAATTGAGCAATCTTATACTACATGACTTTAAAACTGAAAAAAAAAGAAGAAGTTGTAATCACTACAGTGGACTAACTTATACTACCCTACAACATTTAAAAATGGTCAATATACAGTCATTATAATATAGTAAATTGACCAACCCTATTCTTTATCAATTTAGTTAAAGGAACCCCTTCAACTGCAAATCTTTAACAGGGGTTCGTATAACCCAAACTTTAAGAAACCCCAGTATAGATTGTATATAAAAATCAACATTTTCAAAAAAAAAAATCACTTTAAAAGAAATAAAGAACATATATTATACTAAATTAATATAACAGTGAAACCTTAAATATGCAAGTTAAAGTTAAAGACAATCTGTGATTTAGTAGTATTTTTTAAAAGTTACAAAATTATATTAACCAGTAAACTATTACAAATATAAAATAAAGCTTCACCAACCTCCTCTCTGAATCTCTTAACGATTTCTCCCTTTTTGCCAATAATACTGCCAACTTCCTGTGAAAAGAGACAACAAAATCAATATCAATTTCATATTTTAAATATGATTAATTTATCCTCTAGACATCCGACTGAAATAACTTATGTATAGTGTAGCTGTATAGTATTGTGCAACAAATACACGCATAATTTATGCAGGCACACGAAGATTTATACTGCACAAAAGATTTCCTGTCTGGTGGCCATTAATAGATGGAGCATTGCAATTCTTTAGTATAATAATAGTATCGGGATGCACAATGACAGTTTTAGAGTGCCGGCGATATAATACCAGCTTGTTTCCTGGCAGCGTCTCTGGTTGACTTCTACAGTATGTGAACAATGTTTATGCGTCAGTATCATCTATCTATCTAATAAGACAAACAAGATTGAAAATGCCATCGTCCTATTTCAATCCAAAGAACCTTGTTTCAATATAAAACTGTTTTGTTATTGCTTCACATGTGATGGTAAGTAATGATACAGTCTTAGTCTGACCTGGTAAAAGATAAATTACACAGCATCGTATTGGAAAATAGATTATTTAATTATTAGCTTTGGCCAAAGCCTTGGAGCATTCCAGACAAATAAAACAAAACAATTTCCTAAATTGATCCTAATGGAAATAGTATTTCTGGATAATGGTTATGTATGCATAGAGAAAATTATATATGTAGCAACCTGTTAAAGTCCCACAGCTGGGCACAGGCTTACAACAACAATAACAAGCTACCAATATCCTAAAAACGCTCCAAGTATATGCAGATTGCCTCACGATGTTTTCCTTCGTCGAAAAATACAATGACAAATTTTATACAACAATTAACCACATAATACAAAGAGAACTCAGTGGTGTTTGCCCAAGACACGAGCTTATAACTCTTAACAAGAATCCATTGGGCTAATATAGATTTTACATACAGAAATTATTACTCTATAAAAAAATACATGCACATTCTGTTCGTGGTTTACAGTATATTCATGCTGTATAAGTGAAATGAAAAATGGGTCAGAATGTGGAAAATCTTGTAAAGTGTTGTACACGTATTCTATATGTAACCTACTAAGTGTTTCGGTGTCACCCGCGTAGTGCTCAATCCTGTAAGAATATGGGAAAATCCGTACTTCTGTTCCTCTACATTGGGAAAGTAAATTTGGTAAATTTCAACTAAACCACAAATAGTTATTTATAATATGGTGATTAGTGAGTTAGTTTAGCGGTCTAAAACCATTAACGCCTTTCTAATGTGTCCGGTTTGGAACATATTGGTTCGATTGGTCGAAATTTAGTAATTTTTTGTTTTATGTCGACATTTTAACGATCTTATAACTTCGATGATCATTTCACGTGATTTATCAACCCAGGTCATTATATTGGTACAAAAGATGATACAGTAATGAATAATTTTTTTTTTAAACACTTTCTTAGAAAAATTGGATTTTTACTTGTCTCAGTTCGTTGACCCGTGCTTTCGAACTGATGATCCAAATGATTGTGTCTTTTTAGTAATGCATCTTTTTTATGAAACTATAGTTTCCAATCAAAAGTGTCATTAGTACTGTCGTGTCTTCGTTTTCAGAAATGTAAAATGTTTTATTAAATCAAATTGTGCTATTCCTAGAAACAAATTAGTGAACATAGACCAATTCCAAATTCTACGTACAAAGTGTAAAACAAGACTGCATACTTAAATATCAAAGGAACCATACTAATTAGAAAAAGAAATAAATTGATGTTTGATGAACGGAGGGAATGCCAATAGCTGGCAATGAGCCAGGTATACTTTATATTGGATTACAGCCAATTAAAACTGGGTACTTGTATAGACACATCACATAAGTACTTTAAATCAACATATCTCATGGACTGGTAATTTAGAAGACACTATTTAAATGCTATTAAAATATTCTTTAGTCAAATAGACATAGCAAGCTCTTTTGAATAGTAAAGTCTGTCCGTACGTAAAAAAAAACTTTAAACACGATGTTACAGAACATTCACACTGTAAGAGATGATAGTATCATAAATGTATGTTTTTGTAATAAATGTGTTAGTCTGTATATATATTTTAGTTATGCATTGTATTATATATGTACTCTATTTATTATTAGTATGATGCCTCATGCACCACCCAGCTGTTTTAGCACAATCTCCTTTTCCTTAAGGTTGTCTGGAAGAAATCGCTGACTAGCAATAATACCGCAGTTTGTACATTTGTTTGTGCATTCATAATCGGTCATTGCGTTTTAAAGGAGTACAATGAAGAGAATATTATTAATGAATCTACCACCAGCTCGGAAGTAATGATATTACCAAGATGATCAATGCGAAAGTAATTGTATATCGCCCTTTCACGCCATAACTACTGAAATGAAAACTAGTAAACAGACAGACTAAAAAGCCTAAGAAAGGGCATAGGTTACTTTTTTACGAGAAAAAATGTTTGTGAGAGATGTAAGTACTGTCATTTTTGAGCTGGAAGGTTGAAACTTATTTTTTAGGCAATTGATTATATATATATGTAACATTCAAAGTTTATTGAAGGTGTAGAAAACAGTCTATATTACAAATGCGAATGTAGCTCTGTTTGTAGCGCTTTCATGTCAAAACTAGTAAACCGATTTAATTAAAAGCCTGAGAAAGGGCAATAAGCTCTTTGCAGTGAAACAAACACTGGCAAATAAGTCATTAAAGTATGTATGTATCTTATTTGTAAGATAATTAGCCAGAAACACTATTCCACGCAAACAAAGTTGCGGGCACAGCTAGTATTTAATATATTAAACTTTCGAATAACAGATTTAAAAGAAAGTATTTATGGGTTAAGAATGAATGAATGAATTACTCATCAAATGTTTACTCTACAGTGATGATCAAGTTATACTTGCCTCATCTGCTAATAAGCTACAGGAGATGATAAATATTATGAATAAAAAAATGCTTTAAAAAGGAAAGGAAGGCAAGTAAAGAGAATGAATGAAAGGAGACTGACAAAAAGGATTTATGACTCAAGAGTGAATGCAAAAGTTGGAAGGGGAAGACCAAGGCGAATCTTCCTGGACCTAGTCCAGGACATTTTAAATAAAGGTCGGGTCGGGAGTACTCTAAACCGACGAACTTGTGTTTTTTTGACGACGTGTTTGTTTATTAAAAAATACTCTAAATTTTCACTCTTCTATTATCAAAATATAAACTACACACAAATTATATGACAAAACAATGTTAGCCAGGTCAGCAAGTTTAATATATTAATTGATTGAGCTTAACCATTCATTTAAATATTCTTCAACTGGATAATATGTCTGAAGTTTCACCACATACCTAACTATAGTAAAATTATTGATAAACAAGTAAAATAAAATAAAGCTGAGCCAATTTGTACACTATGTCATATAAGCTGTTATAACTAACTACCATAAGAAAGAACACTTTAGACATTTTAAATTCACGCTACAGAAGTATTGTTTCAACAGAACATTAGGTAAATGGTGTTAAATCTAACTTTTAAGCAAAAAAATATATAAATTTGTTGTTTAAAATGATAACTCTAGTTGATAAATACAGCAGTCATTTGTTTTTATAAAGTTTTTCTATTTAGAAAAATAACTTCGGAGTTACCTTATGGGTTCCTAACCTAGAGGTAATTACCCTCGTGGGGGAAAAACTAACAATTGTGGAATCACATCTAAGGTATTTTATTTTTAGTTATTACATATTTACTGACTTAAAGCGTATAAAAAAGGGCTAACCAAAAGCTACAGCCTAGGGCAATACGCTACTAATACTACAGTTTTTCAAGCTGAAATGTTTTCCATAAATGCTTGTGTCAAAGAGATGATCCGAAATGTCATTGGTAGGAAGATAATATTACACAGGGACAGTATGGCCCTAAAAGCACTTGACATAAGCAAGTGGATGAACTGATCTACCAAAGGCCAACAAAAGTGGAATGGCAGAATGGGACTATTCCAAAGTGTCTAAGGCATTCCAAAACATTCTTGGATGCATTAAAACTAGGCTTCATGTAGGTCTTCAAAAATGTAATTAGAAAACAGGTGAGGTATGCAGTGACAATCGCAACTGGCTTCTTCAGTACAAAAATATGTTATAAAGTATGGGCATTGCAGAGGACTGTACTTGCAGACCCGGAAATGAGGAAGAAGAAATGATTAGGATGATTAGGCACATCAATGCGATGGATTAGCCAGGACACAAATGAGTCTACTGAGAATGGCCTATCCGCAACCAGAAGACTTCAACGACTCCATCCTAAAGCCTTCTATCAAACTTTTGGAATGGGTATTTGAAGCTATTGAGGGGAGACTAAATGATGAGGTGTGTACAAAAGATCCATAAGTGTTGAAGTGCAACCACTGCCTCAGAAGGCCCCTCTCGAAACTAATAATAAAGCTTATAAATATATATAGTTTACAAGTGAAAAAATCTCAATTTTCCATGTGCAGTTGTTTTTGTGTTTAATAAAGCCTACATATTTGTATTAACACATATTGCGTTTGTTGTTGGGAAGAAGGGTAAAATATAGAGCAAGAGCTACTTGAAAATCTTGCTGGTTTGAGTATATTTTTCATGAAAAACAAGACTATTTTGTATTCTGATGTTATGTTACCTAAAACTCGTCATCAAATCAATATTTCAATAAATTATTTAAGCTATTTCAAATGAGTGAATACACAATCTAAAATTAAATCCTATAATTTAAAAAAAGTATAAGCTAATTTAAGGCATTGATGAAATTTTGAGGTGGCAGTGCATAATCAATATTACAAGTGAGTGAACAAACATTGTAAAATGCAGTTTTAATATGTAAAGTTAAAAAAATATCAATTTGCATTGACAGATTATACAAAAAGTGGCACAACAACCTTTGCCTTCCTATGACTTCTTATCTCTTTAACAATGTAATTAAGTAATGGTGCATTTGTTTCTAATTTTAGTATTATTGTCTTTTATCAATTATTATATGTTTCTGATGTTCATTAGTAAATTTATTTTAGTAGCTGTTCCCAGCAGTGTTAAACACATAGTTCATGATCCAGTGGAGATATGGGTAAATTTGTTATTTATCAGACATTAAAAATTTCAATGGATTTGGTCCAGCTGTTTTGAGTTCAGTAATATACAAATAAAAATTATATATATAAGAATATAAATATCATTAGTGGTCACATTTTTTATTTAATGGCACAATAGATTACTTGTTGATTTGAATTTAATGTCTTTTTAATGTTTAGTCATATATACAGTAGTTATAGGTTATTTAGTATTCTTAAACCTCCTACCCCTAGTCTCTATTTGTAACGATTTCTATAATAATTTATATGGCATAAAAATATAAACTGAAATAGTCACTGTTTATATAAATAAATTGGGTTTATAGCATGAAAGATAAAAGTATATATAAGCTATTCAATACTTTTCTACTAAGGCAACAAACAAACTGGATATTGTGTTAGGAATCCAAACAAGTGCAGTTCACTAACAAGATTTAAATATCGATGTCATATTAGATTAACATACTTTAGAGTCAAACAACTCATTATCAATAAATTGTTAAGAATTATTTTTAAAAAAAGCACATTTTATATGATATGTTACCAATAACTTTTACATAAATAGAAGAAATGCTTTCCTACATATTTTTAAAGTACAAAACTAAATATTTTTTTCTCTATAATTAATTTTTGTTGCATTTAATAGGTAAATTTATACATTTAATGGCGGGTACATGCCAACTAGATTTATACTTAAATAACAAACGGAATGTGTGCAAAAAGGATAAGAAGTGATTTATATCTGTATATAATGTACAAAGCAGAACATTTTAGAAGAAGGTAAATTACACACTTTTACAATAATAAATTACTTTAAAATGAAATATTCAAAGATAAGTTCAAGTGTAAACAATCTTACCTTCCCCTGCATAATCAGTCTGATTGTGAGGGTGACTTTGGAGTCTTCTTCATGAAGAGTGGGGGCTTTCTCCAGATCCATGCTGGAGGAGGAGTCCGTAGTGTCTCGCGGAATTTTGACTGCGTTTGGGGCTACGTGTGGGCAGGGGACACTCCACTCAATCTAATGGCTGGGACTCGGGGGCTCTTGGCACTCACTGCAGGCAGGGTAAGCTGGAAAACAGGCGCACATCTCATAAGGAACGTCCAAAGGTTACGAGCGCTAAGGTGTGGGGCATGGGTAATCCTCGTATCAAAGCGAAGCTAAATACTTAGTTTATTTACAGTGATACTCTGTGACAAGCGCAACGGAATGAGGGCGGCTAATGTGGATCTAGTCGCTATTATAAACTAACTTGTCCTAAGTCCGACCGGATTTTGCGGCTGTAACACGAGTCGGCTCGCGATGGTTCGCGGGACCGTTACTTGAACTCGGACAGTGGTTAGCGACTCGCAACATAACCTCAGCGTCGCGCCTCATGGCTAGCCGACCGGGTTATCGATCCCGCAGTTTCTAAACAATACACCCAGACACCGCCGCCAATGTATCCTTACCTCGTAATTTATTCCGATAACATATAACATAACAAATCTTAACACTAATATTATCACGAAGATTTGTATAAAATCACACTTATCACAATTTTCTTAATCACTTATAATTAAAAAACTAATAAAATTCGACGCAGATGACGCGTCTGTGAAGCTTGTAGTCGTCATAGACAACTGTGCATTTATTCTGTCGCTTGAAACGAGCACAGACTAAAAATGGTATTATTTTAATAAGGCCTGGATACCGAGTGTTTGTTTAACATAGATAATATGATACATGTAAGTTGTTGAGTGATTTATATTTTTTGTTTAATCTATTGTGGGTATTATTTCTAATTTCTATAATAATCTATGATGAATTTACATTGGAATTTTTGACTTTGTTTTGGTATATCATTTTTTTATTATTACTGACAGGTTTGTGCTCTACTGGTGATCACACTTGATAGTAAGAAATGATATAATATAAGATGATATAATCTAAGATCTCTTAACAGATTTGCACGGGCAATAGCTTCTTATACATATAGATCTGTATTAAAATGGAAAAATATGTATAAACTTGTTTTATAAAAACCGTCAAAATAACAAAATAAAATTATTAAAGTGAGGTTTTAAATAAGAAATATCATCACCAGGTGAAAACCCATGAATTCTCAAAACCTCTCTATAAATTTTGTCCGTCTGATTTAAGATTTTATTTTTATCTTCATATCATTAGCCAAAAGAGCCATTGAATCACGGGGATAAAAAGTTAGGAAGTTAGGAAGTTCGCGGTGTGTTCCACCCCCGTGCCTCGGAGAGCACGTTAAGCCGTCGTTCCTGCGCCTGATCTCTCTCCGCAAGTGTCGGACTCCCGTCACATTGGACTATGAGAGTGGAGCAGCGTGGTGGGTCTATGCTCTAAAAACCTCTTTCATGCAAGTGAGGAGGCCTGTGCCCAGCAGTGGGACGTTAATGGGCGGCTACTTACCTTATTTTACTTTTTACCCAGAACTTTACACGGGAACGATTCATTAAAAGGGTGCTAATAACATCAGACTTAGCTACAACATAGCTGCTTTTAAAGAAAGTTCTATCTATCTATCTATATAAAATACAAAATAAAGTTGTTCTAGATTTTTCGTTCTTTAACAGTATATAACCAAAATATTTAAGGTGTCTGCAATTATTATGTATGTATTATAGGCAAATTCCTTACTGAGTTATAAATATGGTATCTGCTTAGTAAATATGAGTAAAATATGTTTACTTAATGAATAAGTAGACTTATAAAATCTGTTTAATATAACTATTTTATTGTTAAACTCTTAATATGGGAGACGAAGTTCTATAAAGATTATCATTCCAACTCGTACGAAATAGAACTAAAGTATCTAATTAACTTATTTAATCTTTTCATTTTAAACTTGAAAGATAAAGAGGTGCGTTAAAAGAGATTACAATTTTTCACTGCAAGTTTTTTCTATAAAGCTTTCTTAAGAACTTTATGAGATTTTGTGATAAAAATTTATGGCTTTTAAGTGGAAAACCTTGAGGTTTATTGCCCTTTTATGATATTGCCGTCCATATTATTATAAAGGAAATAAAAAGGAGGCTTTATTTTATTTGTTACTGTAGATAAGGCATCCATAATTATCATTTTAAAATCGCTTGGTTCAAACGTTGCTTTTTGTTTTTGGCCTGGAGTTTGGAATAATAACAGTTGCCCTAATTTACAAATTATATATTATCGTAATAATGTACAGACAACTTTAACATCCAGTATAAAAAAGAAAGTTAATTAATGGTTATTAATTTTATTTATTTATTTTTTTATTTATTTATCTTTATTAAAAGGCACTTGTCCCAGTTTACAGTTTAGTATCTAAAAAAAAACAAAACAAGTACATAGAACATACAGAAAAAATCAAAACTTAAATTAAAATTAAAAATAAAATTAAAATTAAAAATAATAATTAATAAATTTTAAATTAGAATACAATCAAAATTAAATCTAATAATAATAAAAATACTAAATAAAACTAAGGGTATAATTCTTCCTCGTCATTTTCGTATTTGTACAAATTTATAGTAATTATTAATAAAATTGATGTCATTTGTTAGCTATACACCGATATATGTGACGCAAAAACTGGGTTCACCTTTTTACAAAAAAAGGACGGAAGGAGGAGTTTAAGGAGTGCGCAATGATAATATTATTAAAAAATTATGCATAAAATTTAAATCGAGAAATAAGACATAACACAAACTGCCAATTATTTGACACACTCTTTTATTTATTGTTTGTCTATGGTCAAATTTAGAATAGATTAATAGTATTTGTCAGACTTGCTACTTACCAGGTCATTTTTTTAATGCTGGCAGTTTAGCGCTTCACTATGATCACAGCTGATGGTAAGTGATGATACATTATAAGATAGAAGCGCGCAATTCTGGTAAGAGGTAATTCACTTATTATGGTTTCTATACAGCTTATTTGTATTTTTTATTGACAGGGTAGCGCTTGACAGTGATGACACTTGATGGTAAGTGATGATACAGACTATATACAGATAGGAGCGCGCTAATCTAGTAAGAGATAATATTTATTTTTTAGGCAGGCACAACAGGTTACAATTGATTTTTTATTTGTTAAATACAAATATAACATTCTAACCATAATTGTAATCCTAAGCGTGTAAGCACAGCATGAAATAGATGTTGGCTGGCCGTATTTATATATCTAGACATTTACACTATTATGTTATATATATCTATTAAGTAATTCACATTTTATGGTTTCTGCACTGCTTATTTTTATGTACTATTGTCAGGGTAGCGCTTGACAGTGATCACACTCATTGGTAAGTGAGATACAGTCTAAGATGGAAGCGCACTAATCTAGTACGAGGTAATATATTTATTAATATAGTTAAGAGAGATAACCAGGTATCAATTGACTCATCACGATATCTCTGGAACCATAAGGCGTAGAGACTTGTAATTTAGTAGGAATATTCCTTTTGCCGATTAGAAGTCAGCTAAGAACGGATTTTGCAAAATTCCATCCGCGAGGGGTCTTAAAAATTAAAATTTTCACATCCACATTTTATGGTTTCTACACAGGTTTTTTCTGACAGGTTAGCGCTTGACTGTGATGACACCTGATGAAACCTAAGATGGAAACGCGCAATTCTGGTAAGAGGCAATTTACATCTTACATGTTACTGTTTTTAAACTTTATAATAGACATAGGTAGACGTATTTTTTTATATATACGGGAAGTAATATTGGCCTTTGGGAACTACTTTTAGCAACCTTCCCTATGAAAATATCTTATGTCCGAAACAACAGTTTACAATAGAGAGGATTCTCCAGAGGCAAAAGGGTTTCTAACAAAGGCCATAGACATCCAGGCAGTGATAGTAAGGGTCCCTTTATACAATAAAGCGCCTTAGTAATTTGATCTAACATAATAAGAAAAGGTGTTGTTCACTTTCATCAGGATTCAATTAAGTTAATCTAGTAATAGATGAATACTGATAGAATAATAGATAGAGAATTACAACCTATTTCGCTGTTTTATTTGAGAATTGCTAGGTTCAAATTTAAATATGTATTTTATATTCAAGTAGGCCTTTACAGGAGAGCAATAGTCTCCTTTTGCGAACGTTTTGGTTAAAAAGGAGACCGCCGAGCGAGTGCGAGTGTGGGCCGATCCAACGCGGAGACGGAGACGCAGTGGTGATACAGCTGCTTTGCAGTCGTGGAATACTCCAGCCTTCTGTCTGACGGGTTGCGAGCGGTGAGATAGGGGGTTTCCACCGTTCCTGAGTATACAACCCCGAGAACCCCTTAGGCTACATTGTAGTAAAAATGATCATGGGATGCGTAAGACATCGCACAAGGGAGGCACCAGATGAAAGTTCCTTGGAGAGCCGGGTGTCGCCTTACATGTGCAGTCCAGGGCCATCGAGGGGGTTTTAGTTGGTATAATCCCATTCCATCATAACCTGGCCTTTCCCCTGAAAAGGCCGGGTATCTTTTGAAGATTCCAGTGAAAAAAAGGCCTTTACAGGACTTAAATTGTCAAATATAGATTGTTCTAGTTAAGATTAGATTGTGAAAGTTACGAGGTTTAACTACTTTGACTGTAATCATACCTGGTGATAAGTGATGTTACAATCAAAGCTAGAAGCGCGCTAAACTATCAATCAATCAATGAAATAATTTATTGCAATACTGTTGGTAAACAGGATGTTGCATTTATTGATTACGACACGCAACAAGTGGCCACACATTGGCGTGCAATATTATTAACAAATTTTTATACAATAATATAACAATTTTTAAGTTATGTGCAATAAAATTTTCCGTCATACAGGGTTATATAATTAAGGAATATTTAAATTCTGCCCATTAACGTCCCACTGCTGGGCACAGGCCTCCTCACACAAACGAGAGAGTGTTTTTAGAGCATAGACCCATCACGCTGCTCCACTGTGGATTGGTAGGCATAGTATACGAGTACGTGTGTACTCTTTTTTCCTTCACTCTCACAGTCCGATATAACTGGAATCCTACACGACCGGAGCGAGGTCAGGCGCAGGATCGACGGCTTAACGTGCTCTCCGAGGCACGGGGGTGGATCACACCGCCAAATTTTTTCCAACTTCGGTCTAATATCAATAGAAAACTCAATATCAATTTTTGAATTGACGCGACTCTGGACTCGAACCTAGGACCTCATGTCTGTAGTCGAACATGCTAACCACTAGACCAATGAGGTAGTCGATCAATGAGGCAGTGTATGTTATAGTGCTATATACTTTTGAAGTGAAACTTCTTTAGGCGCATGAGGGTAAAATTTGAACGAATAAAACGTGTGATGAGCGTCACGAAGATGTGGCAGCGTTTTTTATGCTAATTGGTTTGAAGGTTAGGTAGTTTTAATGTTTACAAATAACATGTGACATTGCCACTCGTCATTTCTAATATTGACAAAAAAACGTGGCATTTTTATTTACAATTTGAGATATCAATTAATTATTTGTATTAAATTTCGATACTTAATATTTTAATGACAATTAAATTCATTAAATTCCTAATGTATCTCCCTGTAAGTCTCAGAAATCTTAAGTTTTAGAGTTGTATAAATATAAACAAGACTTAAAAATTAGTTTGCCAAAGAAGTTTCACTTATGACATGTGTAATTTGTACACACGCAATTTTAATTTTTTTTTATTGCTAGCAAGTTACCGCTTGAATATGATCACACCTCCTTGGTAAGTGATGATGTAGTCAGAGATGGAAGCGCGCTAAACTAGTAAGAGGCAATTTACCTCTTATGGTTTCTACACAGCATTGTACTGGAACGCCAATGGGAAATAGCCATGGCCGAAGTTCAGACTCAGGAAAATTAGAAAATACAATTTCCTAAATTCTCCCTGCCAGGGATCGAACCTCTGCTAGCACAACGAGTTCGCACACCTCTGTCAAATTGTTATACATGTCAATATATATTATAGTTCCTACTTTTGAAAATACTCAAGTTGTAAAACACCTCTGTGACTTCTCAATTAATTAATATACGTCTTATGGTTTCTACACAGCATCTTACTGGAACACTCTCTTTACTTAATGGTATGTCTTTGCTGGTAGGGTGATTAGCCACCAGTCCAGACTCCGACAAATTAGAAAATGCAATTTCATAAATCCATCCTGCAGCGGATTTAATCCGGAACCTCTGCTAGCAAAGCGAGTACTGGCACTGGTCTGAAAAGGCCGCCAAGGTTTGAAAAAACAATAAGTGAAACTAGAATGCAAGTGAATGAGTGAGAGAATACGAATGAGTGACGATACAATAGCACACGGTCAGATGATTTGAGCAATGAGCGTCGCCATATTGGCCTTAGATGTTTTCCTACCGCCTATCACTTTTTCCCAACACCGCTACCGGCGACATGTGATAGATGGAGATAAATTTTGATGAGGTGAGTCAAATATGTACTTAAGCTATTAAAATTCCATATCATTTTTATTTGACGTCTTTTCCCTCATTCCCATAGGGGTAGGTAGAGACCACATCCTTCCACTTGCAACGATCCTTGCATATCTCCTTCAATTCTTTCATTCTCATTAAATCTTTCATACAAGTTCATCGGTTTAGAGTACTCTCGACCTGACGCTTATTTAAAATGTCCTGGGCTAGGTCCAGGAACTTTCGCCTAGCTCTTCCCCTTTAAACTTCCCCATTCACTTTTGACTCATAAATTCTTTTTGTCAGTCTCCTTTTATTCATTCTCTCTACGTGCCCAAATCATCTAAGCATAGCTTTCTCAATTTTAGTCACTACATCTTCTTTTATACCACAACGTTCTCTTATCACACTATTTCTTACTTTCTTATTTGCACAACACGTAAGTCTTATTAATAACATTACGCATACATTATAAACAATATCCCTTTGATAATTAATGAAAGCGATTCCAAGTTCTTTTTAGGACAACTTTAATCCTATAATGAATTAAATATACGCCATATGTACAGTCAATAATGTGTTAAAGAGACACTGTTGCTTTGTTTGTAATTCATACATTTTCTGCTTCATCATTTTTGTTATGCCTACAGAGTGATATTTTTACTAATTTTAAGTTACTTTTTGACTTGATAATATGTTAAATTAATCCATAGTTGTCGGCACTGCAAATTATTGTCACGTGGCGCCTGAGCCGAGCGTGAGAGCGCGGAACGAGCGGTAGAGAGGCGTGAACAGCCTAAGCGTTCGGCTTGTGACGTATCTATTGTAAGTAGCTATTAATGTATATTATCACATTAAATTATCCTTCGTTAACCGAATGTACAGACAAACTATTTTTTCATACATGGGTAACTCTTAAAAAGTTATTAATCGATTAAAATTTAACAATTCTGGTTGAATTTGTATCTTTTTATTTCTACCGTTTGACACCTAATACGGGTATTGTAAATATTTTATGAGTAGTAGGTTAAATACGAAAATTGTTGCTAAAGGGTATATTTTATTGGTCTTCTATAATCGATTTACTGTACTGTTTAAACTATAATTCGTATTATTCATTAGAAAAAGTCCACTCAAATGTAAGCAAAGCAGAACGATTACCAATTCGGTGAAGGCAGATACTCCTGAAGACCCTAGTAAAGCTAAAAAAAATTGTCCCATTTCTTAATTGAATTATTGTATTTTCAGCGGTCTGGTCAGCGGACAAGTGTGGAAATTTTCAAATAAATCCGAAGTTTTGAATGATCTAAACTCGAGCGCAAATATTACACCCTGAAGATATAAAAGAAGTTTATAAACTTGATATAGATTATTGTAAAATTAGGCAGGTCAAACTTTGCAAAAGCGGTCCACCGCCGAATCCAGCTCGAATGACAGCGTTGGGAAAACTATGGGACATCTCTTCATCCACAATCCCTCAGTGTCTGAAGCCTAAAGTCTTCTAACAGTGCGTGTTGCCAACGATTGCATATGGTTCCGAGACATGGCCGCTGACTATGGGCCGCGTCAGAAGACTCACTAAGCGGACAATGGAGATGGCTATGCTTCCTGGGTTCCTCTACGCGATCAAATCAGAGGCGGAGAGTACCGTAAGAAAATTAAAGTCACCGCTGTAGCCTACCGAATTGCAAAGCTGAAGTGGCAATTTGCAGGGCACATACTCGTAGTTTGCAGAACCGATGGACGTTGGGTGGGGTTCGAAAGTACTAGAATGGTGGCCTCGCACCAGAAAATGCAGCGTAGACAGACCCTCCACCAGGTGGACCAATAATCAGGCGGGTCACCAACAGCCGACATTTCCCTGTTATAAAATATCAGTTATTGTTACAGCTGATGTTTTTGTTATTTAAAATGTACTTAAATATAAACATATAAACTTCAATTTACCTTTCTATCTTTAATTAATCTTAATCTTTTTGGTGAGCAATCTCCTTTGGGAGCTGTGGGCGTAATCCTTGCAGTCGCCTATCATTGCAGCGTAGCTACAAGGATCGGGGTTCTCGCCGACAGAGCTCTTATCGAAAAATAGATGGAAGATCTTGGGTATAGTCAAGGTGGAGGCAACCCGACCTTACCTGGACAATTGGCTCACCAGGGGGCACGGATCTTTCCTGCTGTCTGGTGTTGAAGGTGCTGACCGGCCCTGGTTGCTTCGGCAAGTACCTGCGCTAGGCCGCTGGCTGAGACGAAAAACCTGCCTGTCATGAGTGTGGTGCTCCTGTAGATACGGTACGCCATACTCTGGCGGAGTGTCCAGCGTGGGCACCCCAGCGACATATCTTGTTGTCGCTGGTTAGAGGCGATATTTCACTGTAGAGCATCATTGGCATGCTCGCCAGTGAAGTTAAGTGGAGAGCAGTTGCCTTCTTTTACGAGACCGTCATCTCGTTGAAGGAGGAAAATGAGAAGCTAAGGGAGCAAGCGGCTGAAGCCCTCTTTCGCCGTCGGAAGAGTCTGGGTGGCAGAAGTCGCACGAATGCACTTCATGCTTCATCCTATCGATTTTTAGGTAGAATGGAATGTGATCTAGTGATCTCATGGATTAAGAACGATCCGTTGGGTTCTAGTAGGCTGGTATCTGCGGATCTTACCTCTTGATTGGAGAAGTTCTTTCATGGGGGTGTATAAGGGCATTTCCCAGCGATGTAATGAATAAATGAATGAATCTTTGAACAGTACAGATCATTTCAAAATGTCAGATTAATTTGAAAATTTGCGCACTTATTAAGGACTGTTGGGGACGAATTATTTTATTATCCATTATGGTTTTCATGACATTCCACCATCGAATATAGGTAATTTGTGCGTCTTCTGCCTTGCGTGGATTTATATACCTACAGAAGCTAATATGAGCGTGTTAAAAATATGGGTTATTAAATTCTTTTTGCGGTTTAGAAAGCATTAGGAATTTTAATATTAATATTCTCATTTAAATTTCAACACTGGCAACCCTACGCAAACAACGAATACGCGTATGTAAGCGAATATGTAAACATTATATTTGGCAACGGTCAACGAGGACGACAAATTATTCACGAGTATATTCCTATATTTCACTGGCATCTCTAATACGACCTGTCGCGAGGGTTTATATTAATGAATCGTCGTTTTGAGTACCACCAGTTTTTGCGTGAATGCGTTGTCCAAATACGGTTGCTATCCACAAACATGAGCCTCTACACTTTTATGGCTCGGAAAGCCTTTATTCTGAGTTATTATATAACAATTTACCTTCAATTATTCATAGATCCTAATGTATTAATGATATTAAACAAACAGGGCCTTATTATAAAAAGTGGACTAAACCAAAAGTAACTAGTTCGCGATTTAAATTTAAACCTTCGCTTTCATATTAATTTTGTTAAAAAATTCAAATCAATCCATTACAGCATGGGTCAGCAACCTTTTCTTACAGAAGGCCCATAAATGTTATGAGCATATTTTTACTTGTTAAACATATAATATAACTGTTATTATATTTTTACTTTGGTTTTGGCAGCAGACGTATTGAGGTACGAACTGAAAAGCAGCTCCGAGCTGAGTTTATATGTCTGATGTTATGTAAACGAAAAATTTTCTGTGAATAAAGATCTATTATTATTATTAAAAGTAAAAGTAAATAAGTAGCAGCCCATTAACGTCCCATTGCTGGGGACAGGCCTCCTCACTTATATGAGAGAGGGTTTTTAGAATATAGACCCACCACGCTGCTTCACTGCGGATTGGCAGGCATAGTACACAAGTGCACTCTCTATTCCTTCACTCTCATAGTCCGATGTGACGGGAATCCGACACGGGGCTGGAGCACACCACCAACTTCCCAATTTCGGGCAAATATCGAGAAAATCTTAATAGAAAACTCAATACTGATTTCGAATTGGCCCGACCCGGAACTCGAACCCAGGACTTCATGTCTGTAGTCGAACATGCTAACCACTAGATCAATGAGGCAGTTATTATATTTATCCTCTTATTTCTAAGCTTGCGGGCTGCACCGTAGTATACTTATTTTACAGAGTGGATTTGTTTGGGGTCGTCGTTTATAAGGCCAGGGGTAACCCAACTCGAGGACCGCGGGACGCAGGTTGACGACCCCTGGTTTATAGTATGCTTACTTCACAGATTGGATTTACTCGGGGTCCTTATTTATAAGATCAGGAATAACCAACTAGAGGACCGCGGGTCGCACATTGACGATCCCTAGGAGAAAGTAAATTTACTTCACAGAGTGGATTTATTTTGGATCGTTGTTTAAAAATTCAGTGGTAACCAACTAGAGGACCGCGAGACGCAGGTTGACGACTCCTGGGCTAAAGTACAATTATTTCACAAAACGGAATTATTTTGGTTTGTTTTTTATTGGATTAGGGGTACTGGAGGTATTGGAGTAGGGGTAAGACCACGGTACGTCCTAAAGGCGTACAAATACGAATCCGATAAATATAACGCAAAAATCTTTTGTTTGATCTTCTTTAAGGCGAGGTATGGCGATCCATGTATTACATCAATGGTTCAAAACAGTCACCGTCAAGGACGGCAGTAAATGACATAAATGTTCACAAAACTTAGACCGGCGGTAAACTAGATGTCGCGTGGGTTTAACGGTAGTCCCGCAAACAATGCTTAATTTGTGATAAGAAAAACCTTAGTCCTTGGTTTAGAATGTATGAAATTCACTAGAGGTAAACCTTTCTTTATAATAAGGCCCATAAAGTTATACAATATCTATCTAGTACATTCTTTAAATTAGAAATGAACACTGATAAAAGATAAGGAAAACATACGTACATACATTATGAAAAACCTCGGTAGTTTGTCACACTGGTGTCGATACCCAAGATAAATAAAACACTAAAAAACTTATCCATTAAAAGTTCCAGAGCAATTCTTTAAGATACCAATATTTATACATACAAAAGCCTTGCTCACCGAAGGTTATATAAACGCAGTATAAGAATCATGAGTTTATGTTTTTAATTGGAAACGTATACTGATTCTAATATCGAAACTGAAACGACAGGTAAGACTGATTTTTTAAAGTAATAACCTTCTTAACTTAAGGTAAAAAGCGCTTTTTTAAACTATATTATGAAAACCTTTCAACTAGAGCGTAAAAAAATAAAACAAAAATAAAAAGTCACTTTATCCAAAGGTTACACGTCACTTCCTTAAGCAAAAAATCAAAAAAAAACTACATAAATCTACCGACCGACGAAAGGTTAAAGAGCGATGTGTAAAAGTATATTAATGTAACTAAATAAATATTACAAAGATATTCTATTTAAAAGCTAAAAAATACAAAATTATAATATTAAAATCCTGTCGAACAAGTTAGAGTATTTTTTTTTTATGAATTAAGTAAAAAGCCTATCGTCCAAAACAAATTTAAAAAGTAAAATACAACGATAACAAATTCAGGATTTCATTTGTGTAAATGGATAGGATATGGTTTCTTGGAAGAAGGAATCCGTTGTATTAAAAATTTAAGGAATTCAATACAGATTAAATTTATTTACCATAAGAAAAATAGGTTAACTTCACAATGAAATACATCGGAGAAAACGTCAGACAGAATTACTTCTTTTTAGTAATTATGTATGTTAAATATATACTTACATGTTATTATTCCAGTAATTCCAGTGTTAAGAGGTTAGTGGTAGATATCTGGAACAAAAAAGTTTCTATAAGTTTGGTGTGTAGAAGGCAATACATTTTTATTATTATGATTGATTGTATATAATACTAGTCGATCCGACAAACTTCGTACCTCAGAATCAATAAATAAAAAAACTCAATGATACTGTACTGACTGCACTCTTTCTTTTTAGGGTACCAGAGGAGTCGGTTGCAGATCCAGCAGAACAAGTGCCTACGTTTGATAGAAGGAGGACGTCATCCACTGTGACACCAGGACGCCCACCGTGGCGGTGTTCGTCTGGATCTTGCCGAGGAATATGTTCCGCTACGCGGACAACTCCCCACATACACACCTCCATGGTATTGCCAGCTAGCACCCAAGAGCAGCAAACACTGGGCGTCCCCTGCCTCGTGAGATTCTGCTATCAACGCCTCCTGACGTAGGCGTTGATGAAGCAATAGCAGTGGCGATACCCGGATCGGACAAATTACCGAATTGACCTGAATGGACCCGCTAGCGTAGCCGGCAGGAACCAGCTCGTATCATTGCGGGCAAAATAGATTACCAGGCATCAAATTGATACCTGAGCAAGATGCCCGGGTAAGGAGGCAGTGCCACGAGGCCCGCACCCCTCAACTGCAGTTGAGAAGAACCCAGGAGAGCCAAATATTATAGTTGCGTTCAGAAATTGTTGGTTGACAATGTCAAATGAAAAGAAATGCCATAAAAAAAGTGTGTGTGTGTATTTCTGTACACGCGCTAGAAGTTATACTTCTTTGGCGTAACAAGATAAAAATCTTTGCAAAAACCTAAAATGTTGACTGCAGCTAACTTCAGGGTGTCGGTTATTTGTGACGTTGTGCGCACTCATCGTAAAAATTTACCATCATAATTTTTCTCGAACGCGCCAAATGAAGTAACTTCTATAATAATAATAAGCGAATATAGAACGTATTGGCTTAATAATAATTTAAACGACATTGACATTTTTCACGATAGCCCAGTTAGTTTTAAGAACACATTATATCTATTTAAATAATTTGCATTTCGTCCATAATACTCTTATTAACAAAATTTTTATTTCGATTAAGACTAAGATTTTGATTTTATAATTTTAATTTAATAATTTTTAAATAATGTTTACTAATTATAAATGTATACACCTGTAAAAGGAGCATCGTGTCTCATACCCATATTAATATAATTAGATAATTAATTGTCAATAAAAAAAAACCCAAAAGTATTCTTTTAAATTCGATTTCTGAACGACGGAACAAACATCAAACATTTGACAGATAGGTAAGGTGTCTCGTCGTCGTCGTCGTCGTCGCTTCAACCACTGCTGGACATAGGTCTCACGTAATGACGTCCACAAGGCTCGATCTTGCACCGCCTAGCTCCAGCAGCTACCGGCGACCCTCTTTATATCATCGGTCCGCCTTGTGGGGGATCTACCTACAATGCGGGGTCCGATGCGGGGTCACCACTCCAGCACCTTCGGCCCCCAACGTCCATCGGTCCTTCGGGCTATGTGCCCCGCTCATTGCCACTTCAGGTTCGTGATTCGTAGAACTATTTCGGTGACTTTGGTTCTACTACGGATCTCTTCATTTCTAATTCGATCACGTAGAGAAACTCCGAGCATAGGCCTCTCCATCGCACGCTGAGTGACTCTGAACTTCCAATGAGGCCCAAAGTCAGCGACCACGTCGCAGAACCGTAGGTCATCACTGGCAACACGCACTGTTCGAAGACTTTGGTCTTCAGGCACTGAGGAATATTGGACGAAAATGTCTGGCATAGTTTCCCGAACGCTGCCCAGCCGAGTTGGATTCGGCGGTTGACCTCCTTCTCGAAATTGGACTTACCTAGCTGGACTATATGTCCCAGGTATGTGTACTCTTCAACAATTTCGAAAGCTGAGTTCTCAACGATGATTGGGTGTAGCGGTACATGGATATTAAACATAATTTTACATATTATAACAGGCCCACCTGTTGAGAAACTCTGCTGAGGTCATCGAGCATTGTATTGAGATCTTCGAGAGTCTCTGCCATAATGACGACGTCATCGGCAAACCGTAGATGAGTGATGTACTCACTGTTGAGGTTGATGCCCAGTCCGTTTCACTCCAAAAGCTTAAAAAGGTCTTCCAGCGCCGCAGTGAAGAGGTTCGGGGAGATAAGATCTCCCCGAAGCGGTAATGTGTCGAAGGAAAGCCAAATTGCTGTTTTAACTATATTTAAAGCATTATTTTTCATATTTACTTACCTTTTAAACCTACCCTGGATTTCCACAAATAAATAAAAACTAAAATTAGCCAAATTAATCTAACCGCTTTGGAGTTTTAGCGAGACTAACGAATGACAATTAGTTTTTATATACATATACAATTTTATTTACTATCTATAACTCACCCGCGCTAACCGCTTTTTAAATCTCTAACATCTTATAAGATATCTATTTTAATCAAATACTGTTAAAAGCAGTTTATATCTACATGAAATATACAACGTATGTAATGTATTTAATTATATAAGAAATAAATATTGTATTGTATTAAGAAGCTTGGTAAATAACCACTTTTTTGTAACAATGATTTACTATGTTATCTTTTAAAGATAAATATATAAGTTTGCGAAGTTTTATTCATATTTTTAATATACCTAATTCCGTAGCACATTAATTTATTCTAATTTGTAAGATATAGCCAACGATTCGATTCGATTCGATTGAGCGCGTAAATATATGTTTGTTGCGACATCACGTTACAGATTATTGATTTTTTCTGCTTTTCTGTATTATAATATGTATATATTATACACATAAAGCTTCCTCTTGAAACAATCTATCTATTGCTGGAATTATATTACTAAATTCCCAACTGGCGATTGTGAACTTGACCTTGTAATTTAAAAAGATTTCATTGCTTAGGGAGTGGGACTAGAATTATGACTCACTGCATTCTTAACGCGTACGAACTGTAGTTCCTGATATTTTCTAAGAAATTCATTTAAAAAAAATGCTATTTAAAACAGTTTTGATCTACATGAAATATATAATGTATTTTATTGGATGATGTGGTGGATGCTAACGTACATCGAAATCGATCTTCTAAGATATTCAGTTTAATGGAATGTTAAAGACAGTTTAGATCTACATCAAATATACAATATATATATATATAATGTATTTATTGGATCAGCAACAATACTGTATTGTATAAAATAGCTTTGTAAGTAACGCATTTTTTTTTGTAATATGTAAAAGATATAAACGGTTACAATGAGTTATCCTTTAGAGATAAATACATACCATTAAGGACTTTTGTATCAATCTTCTTAAGATATACAATTCCGAAGAACATTGATTTAATGTATCTAGTAAGGTTAAGCCAGTATTTGAGGTTGAAGCGAACAAAATCATGTTTGTTACGACGTCATATAAATCTTTTAATTTTACTGCTTTTCTGTACTATAATATGTATTTATCATACATATGAATGTTCCTCTTAAATTACTTTAACTTTTGGTGAAAACTGCATTAAAATCCGTTGTGTAGTTTAAAAGATATGAGATCAAACAGCGGAAGCGACTTCTTTTTATTCTATGTAAGGATTACATTCAATTGGTGAGATTACAGTCTATATGTTTGTATTTTTTTTAAAGATACGTTGTCGAAATCACATTCCGTTTAATTCCTTCAGTAAGCCCCTCATTCAAGGGATTCATTTTTAATTCTAATTGAATTTTTATCCGCGCAGCGAGTAAAAAGGGAGATGGCTATCTATAATGAAGGAATTATTAATACAATAGGCGTCATTCTGAAGTTCTTCAACTAATTAAACTTAATAATCCTGTAGCAGGAGATTTACTTCACGAATTAAGTAACGGATTTTTTTTATATCCATTGTGCCTATTATTCATGCAAATCTCTCAGAATCTCGGAATATTCCTTTTGTCATTGAGTAAGATCTTTTTTAAATACGAAATTTGTTAGAGTAATGTAGTCTTTTATTGAGCATTATCCAGGCTCAGGTAAACCAGTGTTAAGAAGTATTATTTGTAAAAGAATCATTTCAATATCCTTTAAAGTAAAGTAAGTAAGTAACAGCCCATTAACGTCACACTGCTGGGCACAGGCCTCTTCACTCCGAGAAGCGAGGGTTTTTAAAGCATAGACCCACCACGCTGCTCCACTGCGGATTGGAAGGCATAGTACACAAGTGCAGTCTCTATTCCTTCACTCTCATAGTCTGATGTGACGGGAATCCGACCAGAGAGAGATAAGGCGCAGGACCGACGGCTTAACGTTCTTTCCGAGGCACGGTGGTGGATCACACCGCCAATTTCCTAACTTCGGCCAAATATTGAGAAAATCTTAATAGAAAGCTCAATATTGATTTTTGAAACGGCCCGACACGGGACTCGAACCCAGGACCTCATGTCTGTAGTCGAACATGCTAACCACTTTTTTTTTTCGCTGGGAAATGCTTTTGCGCAAGTCGGATGAAGTCAACTCCATCCGACAGTGTGGGACTCGCTGGCCGCACCAGAATACCCACTAAAACCCAGCGGAACCCCCTTCATCCGTATGCTGGGGGCCAGAGGTACGCTGACGCATTCAGCTGTAGCACTCTGGAGGAATCCGACTCAATGGTTCAAGGAATGGGAAGCAAACGGGCAAAACTGCGCCTTCTGGCACCCTTTCTCCTCCGGCGGCCGAGAGGAGCACCGACCGCAATCTCCCTTTCCCTCTCTAATGCCTCCTTCTGCAAGATGACAGATTCACAAAAGGAGGCCACAGCTCTCCAACGTGACGCCCCACCGAGCATAGAAGCAACTACGCTCGACAAAGAGAGGTTATTTCCAATCAGGGATACCATGAGATGGCGTTGTGGTCCCCAGGCCGGGCATTTTGCTAGAGTGTGGTGCGCCGAGTATGCTAACCACTTGACCAATGAGGCAATATCTTTTATTGTGATTTATTTTTTTAGGTAGCAGTTTAGGGCTTGATTGTAATTTTATTTTAATATAATCTTGTGATGGAATATTACATTATATCGCCTGACTTGGTTTTTTGAAGTTATACGAGTACTTCTTTTGGCGCCTTTACGATGCGCGTGATAGTATATATAAAATAACTATATGTATTTCAAATAAAATAATATTTTAAATAAAGGATACGGTTCGTCATTTGACTAAATCGTATACTTAGAAAGAATGATCTTCTCGAAAAGAATGGCCTTCATAATATCGTTCCCATTGATGAATTTGTAAACATTGTAAATGATGCCAATTTGGGATATTATTATTATAATGTTTCATAAACGATTAGAATTACATTAATTGTAAATATATAAAACTAACAGGGAGGGGTAGATTATTAATATATAAGATAATTATGAAATGTGTTTGGCGCCAAACACTTTCATTGGTGTTTTGCCGTAATAGCCTCATTAGCAAAAAATGTATTAAACATCGTAAAAGTTAGTTGAGTTCTCAGTTTTTACTCAACGTTAGCTATAAGTTATTGTGTTTTAAGTTAGTCGTGTTGGTAAAAAAGGCTGCTCTGCGATATAAAGCTAAGTATGTCTTTAAATTAAAACTGATGTCTTTTTATTATGTGATAATGACAATTTGGTGCTATTTGTTTTTATATGTAATGATAATGGATGTTGATGTATTTTATTGTAATTTATATTAAATGTAACATGGATAAAAAAAAAACAGAAAAGCTTATAGTGTCTTGCCGGATTTTTCTCTGTAGTCTGTTAAGTTCCGAACCGGTGATAGAGCCTTTGACAAAAAAGTTTAAGTTTACTGGAATTAAAGGATATTTTAGTTTGGTGATTGGCTTTTATTATAAAATCCTATTTAATATTTAATAACATAAAACCAATTTATAGTTTATTAATACGTCCATACCACGATGGAAATGTCAGTATTTTGCCGATAATTGGATGTAAGTTACGTCGTGACTACGACCCATATTAGTGGACCGAATTATCGGCAAAATTCAGCCGTTTTCCATCGTGTTATGTACCAATAACATTTTTCAATGTGTTATTAAATAGCAAACAATTCAAAGCCACTGTAAAAGTCAAAATATTTTTATTCAAGTAGGCCTTTCCTGATGTTCTACGTAACTTTGTTATTTTTTTCTTTCAGTCGAACCTTGTGACCATAACAGATAGAACAACAAGAAAAAAATTGTCAAAATCGGTATAGCCGTGCATGATGCCGTCACATATGGAGAAGGGATTTATAATTTAAGTTAATTATGGCCGAATTTCGACCACTGTGCGACCACTTTCAGTTTTATTCTTCGTTTAACTGTCTGTCTCAACTCGGTAACTGCCGTAACACAATATGCGTAGAGATAAGATCAGACAATAGAAAAAAATCAGTTACAAAGTGACCATTAGTAACGGTGCGTTTGTCGCGTCGAAACTCGTTTTGTAGTATTTCAATACTGTGAGTATTTATTAGTAAGCATTTGAGTTTTTGATTATATGAGTAACAATGTGTAACCATTTAAGTCCCAAAAGCCATTTTAACGTCATTCGACCCGCGAGTCAATCGACGCGAAAACGGCCGAGCGGTGGCGGGGCAAACTACTGATTACCGATATCGTTACCCAAGCGCGGACGAATTATTGGGTCAAAAAAAAAACCACGTCTGGACAGTCAAACGGTTATTGTACCATCACGTTGTTAAGGAATGTTATAGTACTATACGTGAGTTTGGTAATTCTTGTGTGTAGTATTCCGCACGGTCAGCGCATTTCCAATCCTGATATTGCAATATATCACGCAGTGAAACAGTAATGATCGATTTAAGCAAATGTCACACGATAGGCGACACAATTCCTAAACTAATGATAGCTAAGCTTTATTAAAACCTAGATTTTGTGTACATAAAATATCCTTTCAACGAATCCCAATAAGTGTAAAATTTATAATAAAGGTATAGTATTATACACAACGTAAAGTCGACGTCATGAAATTATACTTTTACTGTAAAGATGAAGAGTTTGTTCATTTGGTTAAAAGCCTCAATTTGAGGAACTACTGTTTGGAATGCTTAAATACAACATAGCCAATAAACGAAGAAGGCTATCGACATGTTATAACATCACATTGCAATGTTTTAAAGTTAAATTTACTTGGTTTAATGATATATTGAAACTAATAAAAGTGAATGTAAGCAAAACGAAAGTTATGCTTTTTTAAAGAGATGAGTCTATGATGAATGGCAATATTTGGATAGATGGGGAACAAGTGGAAGAAGTGAAAGAATTTGTATGCTTGGAATCCAAATTTACAAAAGATGGAACATGTGAAATTGATATTGTAAGGAGAGTGAATGCAGAGAATATGGTAAATGGTGCCCCGCACACCTTTATGAATAACCAGATGGTATCTCAAAGGGCTAGACTGGTTGTGCATGCAGGTGTGTTGGTGCCAACACTTATGTATGGTAGTGCAAGTTAGGTATGGCAGAAGAATCACATAAGTAAAATAAATGCGGTAGAGATGAGAGCGCTGAGGAGTATGAGTGGATTGAAACTGAGAGACAAAGTAAGAAATAGTGTGACAAGAGAACGTTGTGGCATGAAAGAAGATGTAGTGACTAAATTTGAGAAAGGTATGCTGAGATAGTTTAGGTACGCAGAGAGAATGAATAAAAGGAGACTGACAAAAAGGATTTATGAGTCAACAGTGAATGCTAAAGTTGGAAGGGGAAGACCAAGGCGAACGTTCATGGACCAAATCCAGAACATTTTAAATAAGGGCCAGGTCAAGAGTACTCTAAACCGTCGAACTTGTATGAAAGGTTTAATGAGAATGAAAGAAGCAAAGGTATATAAAGATATGCAAGGATCGTGGCAAGTGGAAGAACGTGGTCTCTGCCTACCCCGAAGGGAATGATGCTATGTGTGTGTGTATTAACGGGTATAAATTACAGTGGGAATTATATTTTCTTTCATCGTGTAACTCGTGACCAGGATCGATGATACTGCGTCGAAAAATCGACAACATATCCCTATAGTGGTATGTATGTTAATACTATATAATGTATTCCCTATAAAAACTTCTATTGCGTGTGTCATGTAAATGGTTAAAGTTGGACAATAATCTAATTTATTTTTAATTTTTTTTAAAAGTTTACATTATCTTAGCTCTATCTTTCAGGAGTTTCGTCGGCGCGATGCTCTCTAGTGAGACGGTAACGGAAGGAATGAATTCTCAGTTTGTCTCATCCGGGACACTAGGGACGAATACGACAGTTGAACCCCTGGTGCCTCATTCATGAAGAGGGTTTCTCTAAGTTTTATTGTGCATTGCGAGGCCTTCTAGTCTCACTGTATCTGCTATTTAATAGCATGCAAATAAACGTTATTTATTTCGAAATGTCACTATATATTTAAAAGTATTCTAAGGTTTGGAGATGTCAATTATTTTATAACGTCAAAATATATCATTATTAAATCATTATTTCTGTTTATTCATTATGAAGTCTCAAGTGTGTGTGTGTATTTATATAAACGCGTAAGAAGTTAGCCTTGGCGTAACAAGATAAAAATCTCTGCAAAATACCATAGTTAACTTCAGGGTGTGGGTTTTTTTGTGACGGTGTATGATACACAAGAAGTATAACTTCAAAGTTTTGCCATTCAATAACAGTTGCTTTTTTAAATTGACCTATAACCTTTTTTATGACCATCATACGTCTTCTCTCTCTCTCTCTTATTTGTCTAAGAAAAAGTTGATTGAGTCTGAATTGAAATTGAATGTGGTAGCAAATTGTCCTTATTAAAAAATTAAATCATTGAGTGAATTTTAAAGAAAATATCTCTATTGTTTTCTTACGAGATTGTTACAAATTGTTATCAGACGAATAATTAAACTATAACTTATTATTTGCCAACATATTTCGTAGTATTGCAGATGTAAATTTCTGATCGTAGAGCGTGTAGAAATTGTGTGCAGCCAATTTCTAAGCGGAAACCAATCAAGCGCTTGAATCGCTCGAGGATGTTTAAGTGGCTATATTATTCATAGAGCTCATGGCCGAATCGCAAACGCTACGAGAAAATGTTCGATATACCCACATATATATATATACATTATAATGTGTTTCTTCTTATTCCTTTGATAGTAATTCCCTGCGGTTTCATCCGCGTAGATGCCGATCTTGTGGCAGTAGAAAGTCTACTAAGTTGGACTATAGATTTATTTTCGTTAACTTCAAATTTTATACACTGCTGAGACGTGGACATTGCGAGAAATGGAAAGACAGAAAATAGATGCTCTAGAAATGTGGTGTTGGAGAAGAATGCTTGGGGTTTCGTGGACCGACTTTCGTACGAACCTCTCGATACTTCAAGAACTCAGCATCAAGCAGCGTCTATTTTCTGTAGTACAATCTCGCATCCTGACTTTTTTTGGACACGTCTCTTGGCGTGACAATCAGTCCATCGAACGCATCGTCATTCACCTACTCGATGGACTGACTAGATCAAATATATACAACACTTTAATTATTTATCAGTTTACTAATTTCAACCCTTACTATTAAAAAACATAACTGAACTGACTCGAGTAAACTAATAATTGTACTAATTCCCCTTTAACAATACATCCCCCAATAAATTAATAATTGCTAACATAATATATGGATAAAGAATCTCTGGAATACATTAAATTCGTAAAATTATTTATTTTGACGGCCTCGCTGGCGCAGTGGTGCGAGTATTCGCTTTGCTAGCGGAGGTCTCGGGTTTGATCCCCGGTAGGAAACTGTATTTTCTAATTTGTCTGAATCTGGACTGGTAAGAGGCTTCGGCCGTGGCTAGTTACCACCCTATTAGTAAAAACGTACCGCCAAACAAAGGGATTTGTGTTCCGGTACGATGCTGTGCAGAAACCGTAAGGGGTATATCGCCTCTTAACAGATTAGCGCGCTTCCTTCTTAGACTGTATCATCACTTACCATCAGGTGAGATCACAGTCAAGCGCTAATCTGTCAGCAATAAAAAAAACGTCGATAATCCGACATTAGCAAATTTAAAAATATCCTACAGGTATTGAAGAATTCTTGGTATCTAGGAGGTAATGGAAGAGTTTCTTAAGTAGTTCTAGTAATTTTTGGTTTGATAAAATGAAACGAATTGGTATATAGGTTGGTATCATCATCTATTTCTAATATTTACAAAAAAACACGTGGCATTTTTATTTACAATTCGTCATTTGAGATTTCAATAAATTATTTATAATAATTTTCGACACTTTTAATATTTTAATGACAATCAAAATCATCTTCTTTTTTCTCTCCTTCTTAGTCTCGGAAATCTAGAGTTTTACATACATACATACATAACATCACGCCTCATTCCCATAGGGGTAGGCAGAGACAACATCCTTCCACTTGCCACGATCCTTGCATATCTCCTTCGCTTCTTTCATTCTCATTAAACCTTTCATACAAGTTCGTCGGTTTAGAGTACTCTTGACCTGGCCCTTATTTAAAATGTCCTGGATTTGGTCCAGGAACGTTCGCCTTGGTCTTCCCCTTCCAACTTTCGCATTCACTCTTGACTCATAAATCCTTTTTGTCAGTCTCCTTTCATTCATTCTCTCTACATGCCCAAACCATCTAAGCATACCTTTCTCAATTTTAGTCACTACGTCTTCTTTTATACCACAACGTTCTCTTATCACACTATTTCTTACTCTGTCACTCAGTTTTAATCCACTCATGCTTCTCAACGCTCTCATCTCTACCGCATTTATTTTACTTTTGTGATTCTTCTGCCATACCCAACTTTCACTACCATACATAAGTGTTGGCACCAACACTCCAGCATGCACTGCCAGTCTAGCCCTTTGAGACACCATCTGGCTATTCATAAAAGCATGCAGAGCACCATTTACCATATTCCCTGCATTCACTCTCCTTTCGATATCACTTTCACATGTTCCATCTTTTGTAAATTTAGATCCCAAGTATACAAATTCTTTCACCTCTTCCACTTGTTCCCCATCTATCAAAATATTGCCATTCATCATAGATTCATCTCGTTCAAAAAGCATAACTTTCGTTTTGTTTACATTCACTTTCATTCCTTTCCCTTTCAAAGCTTCATTCATAATATTTAGCATCTCCTGAAGCTCGTTAGCGGATGACGCAAGTATTACTTGATCATCAGCGTAGAGTAAACATTTGATGAGTAATTCATTCATTCTTAACCCATACATACTTTCTTTTAAATCTGTCAAACATTTATCCATGAAAAGGTTGAACAGCCATGGTGACGCAACACATCCCTGTCGAACACCTCTTTCGACAGGAAACCACTCCGTGTACGCTCCGTTTATTCTGACACAGGCACTAGAACCCTCATAGAGAGACTTCAATGCTTGGATCAGACAACCGCTCACCCCATACGTAGATAACGTTGACCACAGCTCATTCCTCACCACTCGATCATAGGCCTTTTCTAAATCTACGAACGCGCAATAAACTTTTTGGTGTTTAGCCAAACATTTTTCAGTTATGCACCGTAAAGAAAAGACCTGATCCGTACATCCCATTCCTCTTCTAAATCCCGCTTGCACGTCCCATATTTTCCCATCAGTTTCATTAATCACCCTTTCAATTAATATCTTTGCATACAATTTGCCGACGACACTAAGAAGGCTGATACCGCGGTAATTTTTGCACTCCTGCTGTGACCCTTTTCCTTTATATAGAGGGACAATTACGGCCTTGCTCCAATCTCTTGGGACTTGACCTTTCTCCCAGCATATATTGAAAAGGCAGTACAGCTGAGCTACCACAATCCCGCGGCCAGCCTTCAGCATCTCGACTGACACTCTGTCATACCCAGCAGCCTTACCTGATTTCATACCTTTTATCGCTTTCATGATGTCATCCATACTAATCTCGCTATCACTTGTCTTACATTCATTGCTATCCGCAGAGGCCATATTTACCTCTGCTTCATTTCTTTCAAACAAACTTTCAAAATGATCCTTCCATCTCTTCAATATCCATTCTTCTCCTTTTATTAAACTTCCATCTAAACTTCTGATTTTACAAAGCTCCGAGGAAGTAGATCTCCCTCGGGCAAATTGTATTGATTTCCAGAAAAACTTTTTGTTTGACTGAAAATCATCAGAAAGTCTCCTATCATACATATCACTGTATTCTTCTTTTTTCTTTCTTACAGCTTCTTTCACGATTACTTTCACCCTTTTGTATTCCATTCTTGCCTTTTTTACGTCATCATTCGTTGCCTTTTGCATTCGTTGGTTCGCTTTTGTAGCCAACCAATCGGACCAAGCTTTCTTCTTTTCACACACAGCTGCTTGAACATTTTTGTCCATCCACAAATTCTTCTCTTTCTTACCTTTCCTCCTTTTAGACACGCCACATACATCAATAGCAGCACCAACCACTCCATCTTTAAATTTATTCCATAAACTTTCAATCTCATTTCCTTCGTCTTCACTCTTGAATCGCCCACTCAAATTTTTCAGATATTCTTCTCTAACATCCTCTTCTTGCAATCTCTCCACTTTTATTCGTTCAAGAATGCTCGAGGTTTCCTTCTTTCTATGGCGCCACCGATTAAAAAGACCACCGATTCGGGCAACGACCAGGTAGTGGTCAGTATCGATGTCGACCCCGCGGTATACTCGAGCATCTAGAACTTTCTTCTTCAGTTTTTCGTCCACAATTACAAAATCAATCATACTTCTAGCATTCCCTTCTTCCCTTGTATACACATGAATCCCCTTGTGCTCAAACATAGTGTTTGCCACAAAAAGACTATGTTCCACACATATTCCAAGCAAACTTCGTCCATTTTCATTCACCCGTTTGTCACCAAACATACCAAGAGTCCTTTCATATCCATCACGTTTCACACCTACCCATCCATTAAAATCTCCTAACATAATTATTCGCTCATTCGGTTCACATTCATTCAACGTATCACTCACACTTTCCCAATACTCATCTATTTCTTTTTGGGCTTTATTGGACTTTCTGGTGCCCAGATCCGTCGGAGCATAAGCACCCAAGACAAAGATCCGAGTAAGTCCAACTTTTAGCCTGATCCAGATGAGTCTAGGACTCACGTATTTCACTTCTTTCACACAATCATCCATTCTTTCGGAAAGTATGATACCAACTCCCTGACAGCCTCTCTTATCACTGCTTACACCAGACCAGTAAGCTGTGTAAGGGCTATGTTTCGTGGTATCACATCCTTTCCTCTTTGTCTCATTCACGCAGAGTACATCTATGCACCTATCATGCATCATCTGGCATACTTCATCAATCTTTTCATTCATTCCTCCTCTTACATTCAAAGTAGCAAAGCGGCTCTCGGTAGCCCGCTTTTCGCCCCCATTAGGAACGTGACGTGATGGATTGCGAATCTCATCGCCGCCATTTTTGGAATGTAATAATATCACCATTGCGTTCCCACGAGTAGCAAGGGAACATAGGTCCATTCTGGCAGAGCCCCGCATGCCAGAATAAGGCTAGCCTATTTCTGGGTTCGCCCGGTCCCAGGGCCACCGCTTGCGACTAGGCAAATGCCCCTAGCCATGAGTCCCTCGGCACGGTACACCTTGGACTGGCAGGAAGTGGGTAGGAAAATGGAATAAAAGGGGGGAACGGGTCAAAAAGATAGGAACTTTGTAAGGAAGAGAAAGGAAAATATAAGGTAGTAGGATATTACTGACTCGGAAGACTGAGAAGATTCAGTAATAGCTCGGGGAGCCGGGATCGCATACCCGTGTACCATACTATGACTATCGGACAAATAGACAAAGATGTGTACCCCCTGACCTGACTAGAGTTTTAGATTTGTATAAATATAAACAAGACTTTATGTGGTTTAGCTTTGTAATATCAGTATTAAATAAAGTATTGTAGACTTTATAAAGTTCTTTATGTGGTTATTTTCACTCAAGTGTCGTAGAATTTTCGCCGTCACAAGAAACTTTATGAATTTTCTGAATTATCTAAGAATTCTACTTCACTTCAAATATGAAATCTGAAAGGCTTTGAATAGCAAACTGAGTGGAGCTCGCAGCTGGTTTTCCAATTCTGAGATTGTAGTATGAGAATAAATTAAAATTTTCAATTATTAAATATTTTACGATTTATATTAAATTCAAAAATTAAAATTCTAGAAATCTTTATTCATGTAGGCCTTTACAGCACATTTGAATCGTCAAATATATAATCTTTTCTCAAACACTAATTCTAATGATGGTATCAGAGAACCAATTACAATCTAAAATTACTGTCCTGAGTAGACCCCACAAAAAACTGAGTGGAGTGTTTTTTAATCATCATCATTACAATATTACATTATTCTTTTACTCCCACGCGTTTCTATCGTCTTAAGTAATCTTGCAAGTTATTGTAAGATTTTGCAGTTAATTTAATTTTTATTTGGGAAACAAACAATTTAGATAGATAGATAGATGTATACTTTATTGAACACCACAGAAATAGGACAAAAGAAAAATACAACAACTTAAAATTAACTAAATTTAGCGTGCAATTGGGCGGTCTTATCGCTACATAGCGATCCCTTCCAGACAACCCTTGCCGTTAGGGAGACAGTCAAAGAAAAGAGAGAGTAGGTAGGCGGTGTTACTATAGAAATAGACATACTTATATTATCTACATAAAGATATTTATAATAATACAAATACTTACATACATATAATAAATACATACATACCCATATATATATAATAATTTACTTATAGACTAACACATACATCAGTAAAGTTTCCACTACAAATTAAAAAATAGCGTTATTGTGCACTTTTTTCAACAAGCTTTTATTTTTTTTACGTTTTACTTAGGAGGTGGGATGTAATATTTCTCTTGATTGAGGACTTTTCATCATTAAATATGTCTGTATCACTTTTTTTTTCTTTTAACAAAGACTTTGAATCTATTAAGCGATATTTCTAGAACGCCTTCGAATTTAAATTCATAAAATTTATTCAAGCAAGCCTTTACAGCACTTTAGAATCGTCAAATAAAGCTTCATCCTCATATTTCAATATACGACTGATGATGATATTAAAGAACGACTTACAATCAATCTAATGTTACGAAGGTTCCTTCGCGTCTTAACTTGAGAAGAGCTCACAAATAACTCAGTTGGGTTTTCTTTTTTTATACCATAATCATAACATTATGGTATTCATTTATTTTGTGTAGATTAGAGCATTAAATTCACTCCTACGCTTTTTAAAAGAGGTATGTACACCGAGTTTTATATTTAATTTTAAGATCCTCGTCTGTCGTGAGTAATATTGTAAGCCGAGGTCCTAGCTTCGATTCCCAGCAAGACAAATTTAGTAAATAGCATTTTCTAGTTTGCCTGTTGAGCCTGGACTAGAAGGCTTCGGCCGTGGCTAGTTACCACCTTACCATCAAAGTGGTGTCGCCAAGCAAGAATTTATCACTCCAATACGATGCTGTGTAGAAAGTTTAAGAGGTAAATCACATCTTATCAGGTTAGCGCTTCCATCTTATCCTGTAATATGACATCATATGAGATCACATTCAAATCTGTCAATAAAAGAGGAAAAACAGCCTTGGAAGATTCTTTTGTTGCCTGTGCAGACACGTGCTACACTTTTTATAATTCACATGATGGTAAATGATGATACAGTCTAAGATGACGCCTCTTTATCTTGTAATGATAATGCAACTTGTCTCTCAATGGTTTTTTATTGCTGATAAGTTAAGCGCTTAACAGTTACCTCACCTGATGGTATATCATGTAAAACTTGGTAAGAGGTTATTTACCTGTTATAGTTTCTACACAGGATCGTATTGAAACGTAAATATTTTGTTTGCTAACACGTCTTTACAGGTAGAGTAATATTTAGCTATCATCGAAGCCGTTGCCAAGTCCAGATCTGAATAAAATACAAATCCGGCGACAACACAATGGTGAAGTACTCGCTTTGCTAGTAGAGGTCGTGGGTTCGATTTCAAGCAAGCACTTAACACTCCGGCACGTCTAGAAGCTTTAAGAGGTAAGTTACTTCTTAAGAGGTTACCGTGCTTCCATTTTAAACAGTTCCATCATTTACCGGGTGAATTAATAAAGTTGTATCATACGTATAACTAAATAAGCTATTTAATAATTTCATTGAATAAAAACGGAGCTTAGTAGATTTAATAGACAGCCAATTTGGAAAAAACAAATCGCTGTAGGAGTTCCCAGCAGCAATGTTATTCAAACGGCTTTAGTTAGGCAAACGCCACGTCATGAAAGCGCTTAGCGTACGATTTGTTAGTGTTTAACTTCAAACGCTTTATTATCTTTGCAACTAAGGGGTAATTTGGTGCTCAGTCATTGGTGCTAGTTTTATTTGAAATTCTCTAAATTAAAACTCTATTATTTTAGATGTAGATAATTTAAATAACTTTCGCGATTAACTGATTAAATACCTGCAAGTCGAATTTATCCAAACATTAACGTGTTGGAGCTGGAATTTCCTGAGATATAACTGTGATAGTGTGGGAAACAGAGAGTGATAACGTGAGAAATAAAGAGTTTTACTGTGAGAAACAAAGGGCGATACAGTGGGATATAAAAATTGATACTGAGAGAAACAAAGAGTGATACTGTGCGAAACGAAGAGCGATACAGTGAGAATCACAGAGTGATACTGTGAGAAACGAAGAGTGATACTGTGAGAAATAAAGAGTCATATTGTGAGAGACAGAGAGTCGTAATGCGAGAAACAAAGAAGCGAAAAAGTGTTTCTTGTCAAATGACAAGTACCAAATATTTTAAACTAAATAGGACTTGTTATTTCATCATTACCATATACAACGAGTAAACGAATGATACCTATATGCGTATGGATCTAAGTATTTTAGTCTGTCTGTATGTAATCAATACATAAATAAGTTCATACATACAATTCAATTGCGTGAATAGTTTTGGAAATATCCCAGTAAGTGTGATAAGAGGAGGTTTTGGTATAAAAGAAGATGTAGTGACTAAAATAGAGAAAGGTAGGTTTAGATATTTTGGGCACATTGAGAGAATGTATGAAAGGAGACTGACAAAAAGGATGTATGAGTCAAAATCGAATGGGAAAGTTGGAAGGGGAAAACCAAGGGAAACGTTCCTGGGCCAAATCCAGGATATTTTAAATAAGGGCCAAGTCAAGAGTACTCTAAACCGACGAACTCGTATGAAAGGTTTAATGAGAATGAAAGAAGCGAAGATATGCAAGAATCGTGGTAAGTGGAAGGACGTAGTCTCTGCCTACCTCTATGGGAATGAGGCGTGATGCTATGTCTGATGTATCTCAGTAAGTAGTGGTCGTTGTATTATGTGTGAATGTAGGGATACTCCTTCTTAATGAGCGACTACGTTGTGACAGGAATGACTGTGTCAAATTTTAAGTCAGTCAAACTTATACGAGTAGTTTCGGATATCCCTGGAAATTTAAAAAATCGAGGGATATCCAATATTGCGTTCAAATACCGTGGTGAATGTTTATGGAAAAACGAATGCCAATTATAAAGTAGCAAAAGCGTTTGCAATTCGTATAAGTGAAAAGCGCAGGTGGGATATTTTGCGAACGTTGCTTTTATATTTTCGTTTTTTATTGCCTATTAACAAGGATGGTTCTCGCCTTCACCCACAATAAAGTCAACATATAAAACTGTAATAATATTTTAAGATGCAATGTTGACTTTTTCTGAAAATATGGTTCACTTTTGCATAACCCATAACCCATACAAAGTTAGAGTAGAGTAGAGTAGAGTAGAGTAGAGTAGAGTAGAGTAGAGTAGAGTAGAGTAGAGTAGAGTAGAGTAGAGCAGAACGGAATAGAACGGAAAAGAACAGAACAGAACGGAATAGAATAGACTTTATTGTACCCCACAAACATTATACAAATAATACATGAAACAAAACTTAGCGAGTAGTACAAATAGGCGACCTTATAGAGAGATTATTTAAAGTGGTGGTTTAGTTTAAGGTGGTGTTCGTTAAAAAATATACATATACATAAAAATAATTCTACATACTAATACATATACGTTTACAAACATAAAATCCGCACAATATATAGACTATAAATCAATACATAATATACATATTAAATAAATAAAACCAAGTACAAATAGTCGTCGTCACTAAACACATACAGAAGGTAGTGATTCTTTACTTGTTTCTTGAATATGTCCAATGACTTAGATTCTGTTATACTCAGAGGTAACTCGTTCCATAATTTTATAGCCTTAGCCTTAACCTAAGTTTCAGGCCACGAGAGGGTCTTAAACACCGCCCATCAGAATCGTAAAATTCAAATTTATTCCGTAAATACTCGGGAGCACGAGGATTGAATAGCACACAGTACAGAAGGGAAACCAAAAATTCCGGCATGACAATTTTATAATGTGTACGAAAGGTTATGAACAGTAATAAGCTTAATAATTAACCACAAAAAGTGTAGGCGTTAACCATATAGGAGGAAGCTCTTTAATGCATATCATGAATTTGTCATACCACGCTCTAGTTAATTAGCATGAAGATATATTTTCATTATAAAAACATTGCATCCTCTTTTATTAAAGTAAGCTTGCGTTACTATGTTTTTATTATACCAGCGTTATTTGCTGCTTATATAACTTAGTTGACAGCAGGAGTTAACGATCATTTTATTTATCATATAAATAAAAAATTTAACAAATAAAGAACCGCCTTCAAAACAAATTATATGACACACCGTTTAAAAATACAACTTTACAAAGTGAAATTTACACTTGTACCGCCACACCCGGGATCGAACCCGCAACCTTATACAGGTCGGTTATTTTGCTACCCCGCTAACAACAGTCTTTTATATCGTAATCGAGCACATCACTAATACACAAAAGTTTCCCTCCCCCCCCTCCCCCCTCAATCGACTACCAAATATTGCAATGCAGCAACAAACGTAAGCTCATTGCCATTTAATTACAGACCGTTAGATATTCTACCACAAATCGCACCCTTACTGTAAGCCGTTGAGGAGTTCTGTTGATCATCATATTTGACTACAACAATTACTTGACCATATCGACATTACGATAGGTGAGTCAAATATCAGGATAGCCTATAAAAGATTCTGCCTAGTATATTTAATTTGCTGCTTAGAATTGAAGAGTTCAGTTACTTTGTCAGGGAACCCATGATCAAAACCTAACCAAACTATCATCAAACAACCCTTGGATTATATCCTCTCCAATAAAAAACTAATCGGTTGGTGTGATATAGAGGAATTCGCCCATTTGTCGCGCACAGGCTTAATTCAAATTGAAGACTTATCCGGTTGTCTCATAGATCTCATCATCAGAACTGGACTAAAAAAAAATGGGACCCTACGACAAGCACCACGTTTTGTTTAAAAAAAAATCATCAAGATCGGTTCACCCAGTCGGAAGTTATGAAGTAACAATTTAAAAAAAAACCTACAGACGATTGACTTTTAAGTCGTTTGAAAATAAAATGTTTCTTATGACCTAAGCCAGAAAAATTTCAACTTTGAGGAGAGAACTTTCAAGAGATTTTGGGATTCGTAACAGCGAAACACTGTGACTCTTGTCTTTTTATCCGACTTCAAAAAAAGGAGGAGGTTATCAATTCGTCTGTATTTTTTTTTTATATTTGTTACCTCAAATCTCCCGACTGGGTTGACCGATCTTGATGATTTTTTTAAATGAAAGGTGGTGCTCATCATAGGGTCCCATTTTTTTAAACCAGTTCTGATGGCATCCATGAGAAAACCGGATAAGTCTTAAATTTGCGTAAGCAGGTGCGCGACAAATGGACGATTAACTCAAGATCATGCCAACCGATTTCGATGATTCTATTTTTAATAGAAAGGATATACTTCAAGAGTTGTTTTGTGTTAGTTTGGCAAGGTTCTGATGATGGAATCTATGACAAAGTGACGGAACTCTTCAATTCTTAGGAGCAAATCAACGATACTCAGCAGAATCTTCTATAAGCTATCCAGATATTTGAGTTGCCTACCGTAACTTCGGTATGGTCAAGTGCTAGTTCTAGTTAAATATGAAGATCAATGGAACTCCTCAACGGCTTACAGTAAGGGTGCGATTTTTGGCAAAATATATAACTGTCTGTAATCAAATAGCAATGACCTTACGTTTGTTGCTGCATTGCAATATGTGAAAGGTGAATTATGTGTGAAGCGGTAGTATAAGGGTTTCGGGTTCGAGTTAAGTTGTTTCATTTTAACGGTATTGTCTCATATGAGAAACGAGTTTTAGGTATACATATATTGAGACAAATTTGTTACTTTACTTCAGACTCACTAAAAATCAAAAAATAAATAGAAATTTTAACAAAAAAAGAACCGCCTTCAAAATAGACTTACTATATTAATATATTAATATCCTCTAAAAAGTAAGAAATAATTGCGTACTTCTTCTATAGTGTTCTTCGTATTGTTATATTTGAAGTCGGTGTCAGCCTATGCCCATGTGCCCCGCCCACTTCAGCTTCCTGATTCTTAGGGCTATGTCGGTGACTTTGGTTCTTCTACGAATTTCTGATTTGATAGCCTAGAGAAACTCCAAGCATAGCTTTCTTAGATAAACTGTCCGGTTACTAAATTAAGCTTTACACTGTCCTCTACGCGGCAGTCATGTCCTATTCCTAACCATAATACTACCGGAAACTCCTCTTATCCCAAATACCATAATTTCCTATCTAACTCCCATACCGATAAATGACAGTGTATTCTTTCCCCGCTGATCTAAATGGCAGAGGCCAATAACGGGCAGCAGCATTATCGAAGCAAGAGGGTCAGCACCTGCGATCACCAACCCGCCTGCCAAGCGTGGTGATTACTGGCACAACCATCAAAATGATGAAGACTTTCAAACTTACTTCAATTTAATTAATATGGTTATGTTTGATTTTGGTATTTACTAGCTTAACGTTTAATACAACAACAGCGCCAACCATTAAAAAGCGAAATTTTGTTTTTGTCTTACTTTTAGATGGTAAGTATGGAATTTTAAGAAATAGAGCAACAATAAGGCGTTGTTTATTATGTTGAATATAACGAAACATCATTGTTTTATTATTAATATGGATATACATTATCTCATTTATTATATATCAATATATTAAAAGATATATATACAAGGTGGATCGATCATATAAGGAGGATCGACGATAGCCGCTGGAGCCAGGTGGCACAAGATCGGGCACAGGGGTATCATTAGGTGAGATCTACGTCCATCGATTGAAGTGAGTGAATGAGAAGATTGAAAACGTTTTTTCTGTCTTGTTACGATTGTACAGGCTCAGGCTTTAGCTAAAGCTTTAAAAATCTTAGAAAATACTCTGGAAACCTCATTTTGTAAATGTAAAAGCTCTATGAAACGAAAGCTAATTGAAAAATCTTATTATGTTAAAAAGCTTGGGAGCGACTGAATAACTCAAAGAAAAATTGTGTTTTTGACGGTAAAAAAAAGGATACTTGATTGACTTTCTTGCGAGATCCACTCAGAGTTTAATACAGGAACCCACAAACTTGACTTGAAGTTATATTCAGAAAGATGTAAACAGACAGTTTTGATTATTTTTAACAAGTTGTTGTTTACACACTTCTTGTAACGTGTAACGAGACAGTTGTCATTAAACCTGATATTTTTTTTTACAAAAACTCGGTTGTTCTAATAGCTTCATATGTATTTGTGATAAGAAGTCATAAAATGAGTCCGTACACAGTCAATCCCCTTTGTGCCTTATACCTAATTAATATAAGTAGTACTACCGCATTGTTATTTGGTGTGCCATTCTTCTTTTGTCGGGTTTTCCTTAGATCCTGATTAATAGCAACAATATTAAGGCACGCTATGCCGTATGGACCGAGAGAATTGTACGCCGGTTGTTTCCGCTCGTATTTCAAACGTTACCTCTATTAATATTTTATTATGTCCAGAGGAAAAATCGAATGTTATTTCATCAGAAAAACATCCAAAATATACAGAAACTACGAAAAATTTGAAGGCTTTACTGACACAGTGATGTGAGTACCTAATTTCTTAGCAGAGGTCTCGTGATCCTAGGGTTTATATAAGTGGTCTACTGAATAGGCTCAGCTCCGCGGTTTACGCTGTTAAAAAAATTCGTCATCTGACAGATGTTGATACTGTCAGACTGGTATATTTCAGCTATTTTCACAGCATTATGTCATACGGTATTCTACTTTGGGGTAATGCTGCTGATATAGATGCAATATTTGTGCTGCAGAAAAGGGCCGTTCGTGCGATTTACAATATGGGTCCAAGAGAGTCGCTAAGAAACAAATTCAAGGCAGTTAACATAATGACAGTTCACTGCGTATACATATTAGAAAACTTGTTGTACGTACACAAAAACATTGACTCTTTTAATAAAAAGAGTGAATGTATATCATATAACTTACGAAACAAAAACAAACTTGTTGTAAATTCTAGTAGGCTGCATAAAATTAACAACTCATTTAAGGGTAACTGTATACGTTTCTATAATAAACTCCCACAAGACGTTTTAGAAATGTCAATTAATAAATTCAAAGTCTTTGTTAAAAGAAAGTTGATAGAAAAATCGTATTATAAGTTGCAAGAGTACTTAGACGATAGAAACGCGTGGGAGTGAACGAACTGCTCTAATTTGAATAGAAATATATTAAACTAATATGATATTGTAACGATAATGATAACAAAAAAAAAACAAAACACCCGACTGAGTTTGTTGTGGGCTCTTCTCGGATCGGGGCACGAAGGAACCCTCGTAACTTTAGATTTGAAGTCGTTCTGGAGTATCATCATCAGACGTACATTAGAATTAGAGTGTGGAAAAGAAAAGAAAAAAAAATATTTGACGATTCAAAAGTGCTGTAATATTCCTACTTGAATAAAGATATTTTGATTTAATTTGATTTGATTTGATATACAGATAAACTCCAGGTTTGGACTGGTCGAAAGCTTCGGCCCTGGATAGGTGCCACCCCACCAGCAAACACCTACCGCCAAGCAAAAGATTTGTATTCCAATAGGATGCTGTGTAAAAACCTTAAGAGTTAAATTGCCTTATACCAAATTAACGCGCTCTCATCTTACATTGTATCATTACTTATCATCAGGTATTTCTTATCACAGTCAAGCGGTAAGCTGTTAGCGATAAAATAATAACAATAAGAATACCAAGCACCGTTGGAAGCTTTAAAAGTTTGCTCTAGAGAGTGAAGAAATTGACTTCAATCATTTTTAATTAATTATAATCCTTATTATAAATAAAATAAACAACTAATTCAAGGGAAACTGTATAAGTTTCTGTAAGAAACTTCCAGCAGACGTTCTAAAGATGTAATTGAAAGATCGTGATGTAATTTTAAATAGGTAAGATAAGGCTGCTACTTACCTTATACTATAAGGTAAGTAGCAGCCCATTAACGTCCCACGGCTGGGCATAGACCTCCTAACTTATGAGAAAGAGGGTTTTAAAGTTACCCACAGCTAAAAAGAACAGATGGATTTTAGTTAAAAGGCTGAGAAGCGATAGCTACTCTTTAAAGCTACTACCAAGGATTATTTAGACGATAATTATGCACCAATTAGTCACCACACTCTACCCATTCTATTTCAGCAGTATCTCTAACCCAAACGTTGCCTGGAAGAAATCGATAAGGCCGCTTTATTGTGCTGTTTTGTATTTTATGTTAAGTAAACCGTGTCTGTATTTATCTCGTGGTATACAATAAAAGTGTTATCTATTTATCTATCAAATCTAAATGAAATAAACTAAAATCTTGCAGGTTTTTCTAAAGACTGATAACGAATGATCTCTCGTAGCTTTAGATTTGAAGTCGTTCTTTAAAACCATCTTTGTAGTGTATTGGTAATAATATGTAGAGAAACTTATATTTAGAATGTAAAGTTGAGTGTAGAGGGTTCCATCATGTTTTGTTCTGAGAAGAACCCACAACAAACTCAGCCGGGTGTCACTCTTTGTATCGCCGTCGTCGTCGTAGACGCTTCAACCGATGGACGTCCGCTGCTGGACATAGGTCTCACGTAACAAGGCCCCATCTTGCACCGCCTAGCTCCAGCAGCTATCACTTTATGTCGTCGGTCCACCTTGTGGGGGGTCTCCCTACACTGCGCTGTCCGGTGTGGGGTCGCCACTCCAACTCCTTCGGGCCCCAACGTCCATCGGTTCGTCGGACTATGTGCCCCGCCTATTGCCCTTTCAGGTTCGCGATTTGTAGGGCTATGTCGGTGACTTTGGTTCTGCTATGGATCTCTTCATTTCTGATTTGATCGCGTAGAGAAACTCCGAGCATAGCCCTCTCCATCGCACGCTGAGTGATTGTAAGCTTTCGTATGAGGCCCATAGTCAGCGACCACGTTTCGGAGCCGTAGGTCATCACTGGCAACACGCACTTTTGTAGCATCACCATAAAAATGTGAATATAACTTATTCTATTAAGATCAAAGTAATCTATTCACTACCACCCTTTTCTATCGTCCAAATAATCCTTTCAGTTATAGTACGATGTTTCCATTAGCTTTTTTATAAAGCCTTAAGGATTTAAAACCCTGCCACTTTAGAGCCTCATAAGAAACTCACAAGGTGACAGCCACAGTTCAACGAATTTTTGTAAGTGCGATATCTTTAAATTTACTATCGTGAAAAAGCTGGGTTAATAGAGTATTCAATTTTCACAATTCACTGTCGAGGCCACTTTAATTTTCAATTAAACTGACCACATACGTGAGCTGTCGATTGCCAAATATGTAACTACCATTTATTCGGTTTAAACGCGTCCTCAAATTCAACGGTGGATTTGGAAAGTGATCACTTCGTTGAGAGTATTTATCTAGCGTGTCGCAGCCTGTGGATATGGGGAATAGTAACATTTTACTCTTTTATATAGTATCTTTTAAACTGTTTAACGAATTTTAATGCAGTTTTCAGCAACAGTTAGAATGGTTTAAGAGGAACATTTATATATATAATAAATACATATGATAGTACAGAAAAGCAGTGAAATTCAAAGATTTGTATGACGTCATAACAAACATATTTTTGTGCTCTTAAAACCTAAATACTAGCTTAACTTTACTAGATAGATTAAAATAATGTACTACGGAATTGTATATCTTAAGAAGATCGATACAAAAGTCCTTAATGTTATGTATTTATCTCTAAAGAATAACTCACTGTAGCCATTTATATCTACATATTACAAAAAGAATGTGTTATTTACCAAGCTATTTTATACAATAATGTATTATTAATTATCCATCAAAATACATTATATATATTGTATATTTCATGTAAATCAAAACTGTCTTAAACAACGTTCTATTTAAATGGATATCTTAGAAGATATATCAAATAGATGTCGACTTACGTTAGCACCCACCACATCATCGAATAAAATACATTATATATTTAATGTAGAGGAAAACTGTTTTTAAAGCATTTTATTAAAAAGGATTTCTTAGAAAATGCAGGGATGTACATAAAATAGAGATTAACTACAGTTCGGTTCCGTTAAAAATGTAGTGAGTCATAATTCTAGTCCCCCTCCCTAACCAATTAAATCTTTTCAAATTACAAGGTCAAGTTCACAATCGCCAGTTGAGAATTAAGTAATATAATCAATTTTAGACTGTATTATTTTACCATCAAGTGAGTAAATCTCTAATCTGTTAGTAATAAAAAGAAGACAAAATATACTCATGTTATGTTACTTTTAGTAAGTAAACAACGTATTTGTATTCGTCTGAAATCCTCCGAGAAAATTACAACTAAAAGCTACATTCTTGTGTCAAATGAATACCTTTAAGGTAAATAACAAAAGTCGTGTGCTGCTGTTACACTTACTGAGTGCATTAAGACCACTTTTAGCTCCCAAGTTGCTATAAAAAGAGATGGAGCGCAGTTTCCATGCACATTTTCACAAGGCTTTTCACTTGCGGCGTGAGTTTTTAGATTTTCCCCACCAAAATCGTGGATTGAATTAGCATTTATTGTCTATATATTGAATTTACGGACGCTTTGATAGCAATTTTATTCACAGATTTGGGAATAATGCCAACGGACTCACTTCGTATAGCAGTTGATAAGATTGGGAGATTATTTTTAAAAAGCATTTCAGGGTCTACGTGATAAGAATATTTCATTTTTTAGCAATAAATTATGTTCAAACGTCTGTTTGTAATGCCAATTTTGTGTATGGATNTAAAAGCTACATTCTTGTGTCAAATGAATACCTTTAAGGTAAATAACAAAAGTCGTGTGCTGCTGTTACACTTACTGAGTGCATTAAGACCACTTTTAGCTCCCAAGTTGCTATAAAAAGAGATGGAGCGCAGTTTCCATGCACATTTTCACAAGGCTTTTCACTTGCGGCGTGAGTTTTTAGATTTTCCCCACCAAAATCGTGGATTGAATTAGCATTTATTGTCTATATATTGAATTTACGGACGCTTTGATAGCAATTTTATGCACAGATTTGGGAATAATGCCAACGGACTCACTTCGTATAGCAGCCGATAAGATTGGGAGATTATTTTTAAAAAGCATTTCAGGGTCTACGTGATCAGAATATTTCGATATTTAGCAATAAATAATGTTCAAACGTACGTAACAAATATGTTAATTGGTAATTGGTAATCTGTCTCAGTTGTGTGCCCATTTAACGTCCCACTGCTGGGCACAGGCCTCCTCACTCATATGAGAGAGGGTTTTTAGAGCATAGACCCACCACGCTGCTCCACTGCGGATTGGCAGGCATAGTACACAAGTGCACTCTCTCTATTCCTTCACTCTCATAGTCCGATGTGACAGTATTCCGACACAACCGGAGAGAGATCGGGCGCAGGACCGACGGCTTAACGTGCTCTCCGAGGCAGGGGAGTGGATCACACCGCCTACTTCCTTCTTCTTCGGACAAATATTGAGGAAATCTTAAATGGATAATGAATCCATTTTTGAATTGGTCCGACCGGGGACTCGAACTCAGGACCTCACGTCTGTAGTCGAACATGCAAACCACTAGACCAATGAGGCAGTCATATATTCGCTTTGCTAGTAGATATTCCGGGTTCGATCCCAAGTAGGACACAGTTTTTGGATTTAACATTTTAGTAACTATAAGTTAAATCATCAGTAGATTTATTAAAAAATATTAGATTGTGATTTTATGTTCTTAAAAATAAAGATAAACAATTATTTCTATGTGTAGATAATGAATACAAGATAATAGAGGCGGTAACAAAACGTTACAATGAAGTTTCGCATTCAATTTAATTTTATTGTACAGACATGTATCTTGGATCCTTACCCTTCTCCGACCCTCGTCGGATTTCCGACACTATTGCTTCCCAATGTCTTCATACTATGTTGTCAATATACACTTGAATATTTAACAATGGTGTACCAATATCGAATGTATAACAAGGAAGAGCAAGTCTTTTTATCATTTTTAAAAAAAAACTTCTATACGCAGGCTTGACTTCCGGAGCAAGCTGGCCAATCATGACAAAAGCCTTACGAAAGTATGATGAGGCGAGGTGATGGGCAATTGATAGAAATATATAAGTCAGTGAAGATAGAAAGAGAGAGTCACGTTTTACTACTGTCGTGTGGTCTAAAACACACTCGTCTTGAAGTAAACCTTCTTAGCGCACGCTTGACTTGGGGGCAAGCTGGTGAAAGCATGACGAGAGCGTTACGACAAATCGGGTGAGGCATTAGTGAAGATAGGAAGAGAGAGAGTCACGTTTTACTTCAGTCGTGTTGTGTGCTTTACACACTCGTTTTGAAAGAAAACTTCCTTGCGTCCGCTTGATTTAGGAAGTAAGCTGGCGAATGCGTTACCAGAAGGTTACGAGCCATGTGATCGGGCGAAGCGAATGGAAGTTGAGAGGTAGATATAAGTTAGTGAAGGTAGAAAGAAAGAGAGTCACGTTTTACTTCAGTCGTGTGGTCTAAAACACACTGGTTTTTTTTATTGATGTGAAATTTGTTATGGCACTTTAGGGAAAACATTCATTACGCGTTACACGAGCTACGTATGTCTATGTATGTATAAGTGTTGGGGTTCTACTTCAATCAGAAACATTTACAAGAAATACGACACAGTATTTATATATAAGATGAATTTAAAGTAAAATTATTATATATATAAATATATATGTATAGGTATTTATAGGTGGGAGAGACTCGGGAGCTGCCAAGAGAACACGAGGGGAATATCTACCTTGGCTGACACCGACTTTAAACATAAGAATACGAAGAACACTATAAAAGAATACGCAATTAATTCTTACTTTTTAGAGCATATTAATGTATTTGTAAGTTTGTATTGAAGGCGGTTCTTTTGTTGTTAAAATTTTTATTTATTTTTTGATTTTTACTGAATCTGAAGTAAACTAACAGATTTGTCTCAATATGTGTTTCTTTCCAATAAAAAAAGAATCATCGAAATCGGTTGGCGTAATCTTGAGTTATTCGTTCAGTTATCGCGCACATGCTTAATGCAAATTTAACAATTATCCGGTTTGCTCATGGATGCTATCATCAGAACTGGATTAAAAAAAAATGGGACCCCATGACGAGCACCACCTTTCATTAAAAAAAAATACAGACGAATTTATAACGTCCTCCTTTGTTGAAGTCGGTTAAAAATAAATTTGATACTATATAAGCCAAAGAAGTTTCACGTGGTCTACTTTTGCATTGGTACAGGCGCACTTTTTTATTATCGTTAAAACATTGAAAAGACATACAAAAAGGATACTTAAACTTACTTGGGCGGTCCTTTTTTAGGCAATTGCATCTACAAAATCTTAAGGAAACGACCATATATAAGTAAGAAAACGCACGCAAGCACTCACGCACGCATATACCTAATAAATAGAGTACCGAAACTGTTAAAAAGCTATCAATCCTGATGGAATGAAATAATATAACTCAAAGTCTCACATATTCTACATAGATTTCTTATGAAAGCTACCATCCTTCACTTTGTTCACGTAGAATTATTTCTCATGCCTTCGAGGTGATACCTCGAAGTGAAACTATACTGTTATAAAAGTTTTATATAATACTAGCTGACCCGCGCAATTACATCTGTGTACACTAATGATATACTTAAAGTACAGCGTCATCTTTTTGTTTATATAACTTACAGTTTGTTCGCGTAAAGAAAGCAGTGAGTCATCATTCAAGCTTCGCCCATCTAACCAATCAAATCTTTTCAAATTAGAAGGTAAAGTTCACAGTGACGGTGAGTAAAGTTAAGATTATATAAAAAGCCTCAAATCAAAAATCGATATTTAGTTTTCTATTAAGATTTTCTCAATATTTGCCTGAAGTTGGGAAGTTGGCGGTGTGATCCACCCCTGTGCCTCGGAGAGCACGTTAAGCCCTCAGTCCTGCGCCTGATATCTCTCCGGTCATGTCGGATTCCCGTCACATCGGACTATGAGAGTGAAGGAATAGAGAGTGCATTTGTGTACTATGCCTGCCAATCTGCAGTGGAGCAGCGTGGTGGACTATGCTCTAAAAACCCTGCGAGTGAGGAGGCCTGTGCCCAGCAGTGGGAAGTTAATGGGCTGCTACTTACCTTTTTTATATAAAAAGTGATTCAAGAAATGAAGTTTATGAGAAGAAACAACGATAAGTCCCTTTATCTATAAACTTGACCTTGTAATTTGAAAAGATTTAATCGGTTAGGGGAGGGGGGTGGGCTAGAATGATGACACACTGCATTCTTAACGCAACCTGTCTAATATTTTACATAGGAAGTAACATAACAAAATCCGAGTACTTTCATAATATTTTAACATTTGTTTACCGAAATTATGTACTTTAAATCTTTTAGGGATTTTACAATTACTTATTCTAAAGGCTAATGAAAATTGTATTTAAATACGTCCGATTGTTGCGTACATTTAAGTAATTATAATATAATGACTTGTTCTTCTAAAGAGCAGTAACTGTGTATAACAGGCAGCCATCTTTGAAATAAAAAGGCCGTCCTCGTCGCCTGTGCTTTTGTGTCACACAATAAAAATGAAATAAGGACCCTTTTGTGTTTCCCATCCAATGTATAGAGTGAAAGTAGGAAAACCTAAATATATTTTCATATATAAAATGAAATAAGCTCTTTTATATACAAGCAAACATGTACTATATTTAATAAAATACTACGGCACCTATTACGAACTTTTAAAGCTCATTTAATTGAAATCAACACTTTTATAAGAGCTGTTAGATTGTTCACTAAATAAATATTTGATAAAACATTGTTTTACCATCAAATTATCCATCACAAGTTTTAAAAAAGTATTTGAATTTGAGTGTCTGAATAAAAATAATTTTATTTACGATAGAATATTTTTTAATATAGGGAGAGTGTGAACTAATAATGCGCATTGAGAGAATAATAGACGCTTTTATTATTAACAACTTAGCTTTTGTTATAATCACACGTGACGGGAAAATTATTCAGTGTAATATGAAAAAGTGGTAATTAAATTTGGCTATTACGCAGTGAAGAATGAATAAGATGATGGTGATTCAATGATTCAGATATCTTGAAAAAGAGTCAGTCATCGCGAGATATCCCGAACTCTCAATCCAATTGCCTTGAAATTCATCATGGTGACTCCTTTTATGATGTAGACTGAGAGAGAGAGAGAGAGAGAGAAAGAGAGAGAGAGAGAGAGAGAAAACACTTTATTGCACACAAAATAAAAATAAAAAGACATATAAACTAAGATACTTATTACTATAATATAGCTTGCAAAGGCGGTCTTATTGCTACAAGCAATCTCGTCCAGACAACCTTATTATGTAAAGAACCAGACTTTATGTGAGAACGGATTTCACTCATATTATTCGTGAATAGCTAAAAAATGTATATTATTTTTTTATTACATTAAAAGGCAACTTATTATATAAATTCTGTCATTTTTCTTTAGGTATTGCTGGTAAATGGCTTATATATGAGTAAATTCGTTTTAATAGGATTAAGTAGTCGACCTAAATCATTTTAGAATCCACCTGAAGATATATAAATCGGTACAGCTGTTTAGGAGGCGTTCAGTGACATACACGCACATAAGAATTCAAAATACATCACGACTCATTCCCATAGGGGTAGGCAGAGGCTACCTCCATCCATTTGCCACGATTATTGCACATCTCCTTCGCATCTTTCATTCTCATTGAACCTTTCACACAAGTTCATCAGTTTAGACTACTCTTGATGTGGCCCTTAATTAAAATGTCCGGGATTTGGTCCTGGAACATACGCCTTGGTCTTCCCCTTCCAACTTCCCCATTCACTTTTGACTCACAAATCCTTTTTGTCAGTCTCCTTTCATTAATTCTCTCTACGTGCCCAAACCATCTAAGCATACCTTTCTCAATTTTAGTCACTACATCTTCTTTCATACCGTTAAAAAAATATATATATGTTGGAGTGCAGTAATCTGTGGAACGCTGGCGCCATCTATCGACGTGGGATAGAGACATATGTCGTCAGCTGGCGGCGGACTCGTTAGTTCTCGGATGACGGTCCGCCAGAGCGGTCGCTTATTGAAACTGTCGCGTTCCTAGCTATTATTGTTAATGAGTTTGTGTAAATCGACTGAACATTATAATACGAGTTAATTAATAAAGTGTTCGATGGTACCCACATTACCCACGAACGCCCACATTATTTAAATTAAGGATGCCATGAATGACGACGTCGGTGAAGAACCCAACGCCCCTATTCTTTATGCTCTCCTTCTCTCTTACTCTCAGATATGTATATAATAACCGATGTGCCCTACACCGGGCACTTTAAAAAGGTAACAATGCGAAGATGGTTTGAGATGACTTAACTCACTGACTAACTCATCATGAGGCTTCCAAAACTAAAAAACAAATTATTATATAATTCCGTCACTTACTCCTTGGTGTTTCTGGGACTTCAATATTATATTTACATTTATATTCGGACATCAAATATTTTACGTTGACCTATTCAGGATTGTTGCCAAGTTTTGGACTGATCCAACAAATTGATCTCGTTGGCTCACATTTGAATTTCCTGCCACACTATCTTAATTTTAAAAAGTATGCCTTGTTTATTTATAGAGTGTGTGTTTGATGCAATTCCTTTTGTGGTAATAAAATAATAGTCTCGTTTATTTTGCAGTTATCAAACAATCTTAAAATGAAATATAATATAAAGTACTCTGTGTTATCTGATTCAATTATAAATCTCTAAAACTATACAGATATTATAAGAATACTTCACACTCCTTAGTGGTGACCTTTGGGTAACGGAAAACTTTGCTCAACATAGAGAGGTCCCCCGAGGTGGTTGGTGGCTTACCAAGTGCTCCAGGCAATCCACCTTCGGAATAAGTTTTGGTCATTGACCGAGTTGGGCCTAAACGGCCACATCGCTGGCGGGGTTGCGAATGTCTGTCAGTCGCGGTCTCGTGACTCCGTCTTCGCGTGAGTCCGGCATACCCTGGAACATCCTCCCGAGTATTCCACGTATCCACGAGGATTTCCCAGCGTTAAAAAAAGAGCTTTTAAAAGATAGAAAATTATTCTTCATTATATGTTATTATCCTTGAATTGTGAGTGTCGCCATCTAATGAAAGCTCATGCTTTCGATGTTTCATTGTATGTAATGGAGTCTAAGAAGATCATGCTCAATGGAAAAGCAATTATTAAAGTTCGAAAAAACTGTAAAGAATTTTATGTTATTTATTTGACTTTATTACACACATAAATACACAAAGAAGGAAACAAATTTACAAAACAATTATTATTTGGCGATGTGCTTGTAAAGGCGGTCTTATTGAAATAAGCAATCTCTTTCAGACAACCTTTGGCGACCAAAGTTATTCAAAAAGAATCGTGGGATGGTACAAATTAAGATATTTGTAACGAGAAAAAAAATACATAAAGGAAAAGAAAATGGCGGTTCTCTAAAAATAAATACATTGTAGTACTTGTATAAATGACGCTAAAGAATTTTATTAACAATTGAAAATTTAAAGAAGATTTGAACATTTTACCCGCAAGTCAAAAAAATGTTGATTAGAACAAAAAACATGTTTTTTAAAGACCTACAAAACATCATTTTGGACACGGTTTTGTTACTAAAAAGATTGAATAATCCTAAGCTTTTATTAAAACAATATTTACTACGTGTTGGCTTTCCAACTAATATACTTACAATAGGAACACAACAGTTTCAAAATTCGACCGCACCGGAGGGCCGTCATCTGAGAACTCGTGCTGGACTGCCACTTATTGACTCTGCCCCACGTCGATAGACAGATGGCGCCATCGTTTCACAGACTATTGTACTCCGACATATATGTTCGCGTTCCTAGCTATTGTTATTAATGAATTTGTGTAAATTGATATCGGAAACACTTAGCGATTAAAAATTATAATCTGAGTTAATTAATAAAATGTTTGTTTGCATCAACATTACCCATCAACGCCCACAGTATGGAAATTGAATTATTGATGCCATTAATGACGATGTCGGCGGAGAACCCTACGCCCTTATGCTTTATGCTCCTTCTCTCTCTTATTCTCCTACATATATATACTTTTTTCTGACTTGTGGTTAGTTTTTAATTGAATTTACAAATACCCCCTACCCTTTCTGGACACGCTGTTTATAACTGTATAGACCTTATTGAAACACTATATGGTTGCACAGCATAACATTATTGTTTTTAATTTTTAACTTCATTAATTAATTAGTAGGATTTTATTAATACATATCTTATATTAATTTAATTATAAAGTTTAATACGCTTATTATGGAAAACTAAAAATGTCTATATGTAAATTAGCAAACATGTTATATGACCGACACATACTGACTAAATGATTATGATAATAGGTGTTGTTTTTAAAGACAACACGCGGAAATATCTTGTGTGAAATAAGTAGAATACGAGGGCTATTTAATATGTAGGTACACCACCAAACATGTATATCATATTTAGGGAATAAATGTTTTGATTTCGGAGCCACATCTACGGATTTAACAGCACCAAACTTTTTATTATGGGGTTTTTCAAAATCAAAAATTTATGTGAATAAGTCTCAAACGATTCAACATCTTAAAGACATTATTTGTCACAAAATTGAAGAAATTCAACCTGTCATGAAAGGATGTCATGAAAAATGCCTTAAAAAAAACCGAAAGTTAGATAGCGAATCGCGGTCACCATTTAGCTGATATAATTTTTCAATCATAACGAAAAAAATGTGAAGACCAAATAAACTTTATATGAAAACCAAACCTACGTATCTTTTCTTTGAACAAAGTTATATGCAATGAAAATTGTAGCGATATCTTTGCCCCACTCTGTATATAGTTGGAGTGAGTTAATTGAATGAAGTTAATAAAGCAGGTACTAAAAGATGGAAAATCACTATAAATTTCCAAGGTCTTAAAATCAGTCCTCCTTTTAAATCGTTGTTGCGGAAAAACGTTAAAAATACGATGCTCTCTGTCATACACGAGGCTATTTCAAAGAACTCGTAGAATTTTTATCACCTTTGCAAGTCTTTTTCTGTTCGCAACGTACACTTACATAATTTGAGCTTTAGCTTTGAAAGTGTCTTTTAAGAGACTTCTAATGTCTCTACTTTTGCTTAAAGACGAATGATTTGTTTATTTATTAAATTCATGATCTACTGAATCAATAATAAATAAAAATTTTAACAAAAAAAGAACCGCCTTCAAACCAGACTTACAAATACATTAATATGCTCTAAAAAGTAAGAAATAATTGCGTATTCTTTTATAGTGTTCTTCGTATTATTATATTCGGAGTCGGTGTCAGCCAAGTCGGAATCAACAAAGCAACAAACGTAAGCTCATTGCTATTTGATTACAGACACTTATTTTAAGATTACAGGCCTTAACCGCACCCTTACTGTAAGCCGTTGAAGAGATCCATTGATCTTCATATTTAACTACGACACAGCACTTGACCATACCAAAATTACGGTAGGCAACTCAAATATCTGGATAGCCTATAGAAGATTCGGTCGAGTATCGTTTATTTGCTCCTAAGAATTGAAGAGTTCCGTCACTTTGTCATGAATTCCATCATCAGAACTTAACCAAACTACCACAAAACAACCCTTAAAGTATATCCTTTCTAATATAAAAAAATCATCGAAGTCGGTTGGCGTGATCTTGCGTTATTCGTTCATTTGTCGCGCACATGTTTATGCAAATTAACACTTATCCGGTTTTCTCATGGATGCCATCATCAGAACTGAATTGGATGGAAAAAAAATGGGACCATATGACGAGCTCCACCTTTCATTTTAAAAAAATTATCAAGATTGGTCCACCCAGTCGGGAGATATGAGGTAACAAACAAAAAAAAATACAGACGAATTGATAACCTCCTCCTTTTTTTGAAGTCGATTAAAAAATATTAGTTATCGCTGAATCCTAGTTCCAATTCCGAAAATCCCACGGGATCGAAGTATCTTAGCTGTATAATTAATATCAATATTAACCAGTAAAGCGTGTATGAAACATCTGGTAAAATAATAGCTTAGTAGCTAGTACCGTGCTAGAAGAGGTCCTGGGTTCGATTTGACTAAGCCTGGGCCAGTGGAAGGCTTCAGCCGAGGCTAGTTACTATGTTGCAAACAAAGACGTGCCTCTAAGCAATAAAAATCACATTCCAGTACAACGCTATGGAAAAACTTGAAGAGGTAAATTACCTCATGTTGTTGCTTATCTATAATTTGGAACTCAAAGATTTTTTGTATGTCTTTTATAATATATAAATGCATTGATGTTCCTTAGTCTCGAAAACAGCTGGATTTGACTAAAATTAGTTTTGAATTATTTGTGGAAGTTTAGGGAGGGTTTAAAAGGTAAAGAAATATGGCATATACTAAAAACAATAATTTCGCTTCCCTTTACAAAACTATTCCCTTCTGTCAAAACATTTGATGTCCATTTACCAAGAAATGTTTACGCTGATGATCAAGTAATACTTGCTTCATTTGCTAATGAGCTACAGGAGATGGAAAATAGCTTTGAAAGGGAAAGGTATGAAAGTGAATACAAACAAAACTCAAGTTATGCTTTTCGAAAGAGATGAATTTATAATGAATTGCAATATTTTGATTGATGGTGAAACAAGTGAAAGATGTGAAAGAATTTGTATACTTGGGATCTAAATTTATAAAAGATGGAACATGTGAAAGTGATATTGAAAGGAGAGTGAATGCAGGGAATATGACAAATGGTGCTCTGCACGCCTTTATGAATAGCCAGATGGTATCACATAGGCGCAGACTGGCTGTGCATAGAGGAGTGTTGGTGCCATTACTTATGTATAGTGGTGAAAGTTGGGTATGGCAGAAGAAGCACAAAAGTAAAATAAATGTGATAGAAATGAGAGCGTTGAGAAGTAGGAGTGGATTTAAGCTGAATGACAAAGTAAGAAATAGTGTGATAAGAGAACGTTGTGTTATAAAAGATGTAGTGACTAAAATTGAGAGACGTCTGCTTAGATGGTTTGGGCACGTAGAGAGAAAGAATTAAAGGAGACTGACTAAAAAGATTTTTGATTCGAGAGTGAATTGAAAAGTTGGAAGGGGAAGTCCAAGTCAAACGAAGCAAATGGCAAGACGTGGTCAATGTATGTACTTAAGTCTTGACCATATTTTTATCTAAAGTTGAAGCATTCTACAATTATAATTCAGCTTTTTTATTTAAAGAATCTGAGGCGGTACGAAGTTTGTTTGATCAGCTAGTTACCAGCCTCACTTTCAAATTTCTATAAATTTGACCTAACAAGTGCTATTTCAAAGCAGACAAAGACGCAGGCACCAGTGATGTATAAAATAAAATACATTTGTAATGAAAGCAACATATTATGTTTGTGACAAAGGCCTATGTAGGCCACGTAATTTGGAGTATGTCCCGCGGCACTATACAGTTCTCTACATGCTACGTAACAATATTCCACGTACTTTAATTGAGTTCCAACAATATTTTTCATTGTACAGATTATGTTGACTTGCATATTCTTTTTATAATAGATAGATAGATATATTAGGCAACCAAAAAGTACGCTTTTCATTTAATGTTTACTTATATGACTTGCATATAGCAAGCAAGATAAACTAGTGAGGTAATTTTTTGTACATTTAAAAGCTGATATTAAGAAGAAAAAGATACCTGTATCAGTTTTGGGTTTTTTTTTGGCTGGGAAATGCCTTTATGAACGCCGATCAGAGTAAAATCTTATCGACAGTGTGGGACTCGCTGGTAAGCCAGAATACCCACTAAAACCCAGCGATACCCTCCGCATCCTCTACTGGAGTACCAGAGGATCGGTAGACGCAATCAGCCCTGGCCCTCCGGAAGATTCCTCTGGGAAACTTAAGGATGAGGAAGGAGAAGCGCAAATCGACGTCTCCTATCTCCCAACCTCCCTGTGCCTCTCATGTGCCTCCTTCTACGATATAATACTTTCACAGAAGGTGACCACTGCCCTCCACTCCCTATCACCAGTGAGCATTGCGTTAGGGTTTGCCTCCAGATAGTTTTTAAGAAATATGTTAAAAACTTCCTAATACTATTGCGACAAATGATTACCGAACCTTATTCACACTAAAATATGGCATTACATGTTTGTTTTTATTCCCTGTGTTAAAAGTGTGTGTTTTCCTTGTTTTGCTGTATAAGTGAATATTAATACGGATATATAAAATGTTATTCAATGAATATTGCTACGGTACTGTGAGAATTGATTGTATTGCACGTATTTATGTATAGTTTCACAAGTCCACCGCCTTCCCTCATAACATAATGCCGTATTACATAATGCTATGAAAATAAGCGAAATACACCATTTTTGTACTTTCAACATCAGCGTGTTGCCTTACTTTCCTAAAAGCAAACGCAGCTGAACTAAGTGAAGCTGAAGTAACTGAAGTACTAAGTAACTAAGCTGAAGTAACTGAAAAATCGTGATCGAGTGAGGCAAACGGCGAACCAGATTAATTAAAATTGTTGTGGAAACATATGTGTATATATATATGTGCTATACATCAGTCGTGTGGTTAAAAGCTCACTCGTTTTCTATTTAATCTAATTAGTCTCTCTTATTGTAGATTTGATATTAAATTACTATTTATAAACCCAAATTTCCCTCAAGTTACCAATTCATAGTTTCATCAACAACCATTGAACTGCGGTATCGTTAATTGAGTACGATTTAAACTTTCCTGGAAAGTAATAGATTAATTAAATACCTTGAGGCTCTTCTCTATTCCCAGGTCTTCTATCTTTATCTCGTGTTACTCGCGTAACTTTGCTTACACCGGATCCCGTGGGAAAATGGACCAATAGGTTCTTAGTAAGAGTCTCTATATCTTGTGCCTTATTTAGAATAATTATGTGTTAAATGTATAAATTTTACGTCCAATCTATATATATTATTTAAAAGAGATATCCAGGTATCTAATTAACTCATCACGATATTTCAAGAACCATAAGGCGTAGAGACTCGAAATTTGGTAGGAATATTCCTTTTTGACGAGTAGAGATCAGCTAAGAACGGATTTTACGAAATTGATTGAAATTTGGTACAGCGATAATCTAGAACCTGAAAAAGGACTATAAGCTCTTTGCAGTAATGCACAGAAAATAACTAATTGAAGTATTTATACGTATGTTTTTTATTTGTAAATCAATTTGCATAAATTAATGAAAATGAACATTCAACGCAGACGAAGTCGCAGGTTCAGCTTGTTAAATATATAAGAGGACAAAATAACACAAATTTGTATAAGCCATTTGCTACTAATTAAAACCACAGTGACGACTGCAAGGAAAATTCTTTCAAAGCATTTGATTTTTAAGCTCCCTGATGTATTTTTCAAATAAAAAACCACCTGAGTTGAATGAATGAGATCCAACAGAAAGATGCGGCCTCGACACCCACTATAGCATTTAATGATGCTAGTTAACACCTCTTTTAATTAAAATTCTCCCGACATTGTTGCAATTTACCGTCTCTAAGTGTTATAAAAAGTAATGTTATAAGATTCAGTGTCGGGTTTTACGCGCGATATAAATCAGGTCTCGTTTCATTTTGGCAGGGATGCCGCACATTTCTTTTCCTGAAGCATTCGCTACGGACGAAATTAAAGCTGTCTACGCACAGTTTAAACTCACTGACATGGTCTTTGAAATATTTGACTTTAAACCTTTATAGAGTACATACTTCATTTAATATGCGCTTGTAACTTTATCGGCCTGGAATCCGTCCTTATGCAAGGTAATCTATTGACTTTTTTAATATGCCTTGATGTGTTACATCTTGACATCGCTGATTGGGAGTTATTTCTTACTGCCCAGCGTAAAAGGCATAATGATGAGTAAGGTTGGAGAGCAGTGGCTTTCTTCTGCGAGGCTATTATCTTGCAGAAGGAGGAACTAGGCCAAGGGTGCTTATAACGGATGCAACACCGCCTCGGCGGATAAGTTCAGGTGTTAGGAGGCGCCATTTCCCTTCCTGATGATTGTTTGCTCTTCCTTTCCTTCCAGGGTTTGACGCTTAAGTCAGATTCATCTAAGCCCCAGTGCTGAATGCGTCAGCGGGCACCTGGGTTACAACACATGAAGGAAGAGGTTGCGTTGGCTTTAAGTAGTTATCCTTTATTTTTGTCGCTGGGAAATGCTGTTACGCATCCCGCAGGAAGAAGAAATTCTTCCAATCGGGAGCGTGGAACTCGCTGAACAACCAGAATACCCACTAAATCCCAGCGTAACCCTCGTCATCCTTGGATGGGATCACTAGTGGGTCCCATTTCGCATTCGACTCTAGAGTCCCGGATGATGCCGACTATAACAGTCTACAGTTTACTGAGAAGAATAGTGGAGTGCATACCGGTGCCTATTGCCACCCAGCCTCCTTTGACGGAGAGGGAGGGCATTATCCGCATCCTCTCTGTGCCTCTCATTTGCCTCCTTCAGTGAGATTACGGTCTCGCAAAGGAAGGCAACTACCCCCAAACAGACTCCCTGGTGAGCATCATATCGACTACGCTCTCCAGTGAGAGGTCCCCTCCGACCAGCGACAATCAGATATGTCGCCGGGAGCCCACGCGGGACACTCTGCCAACGTGTGGTGCACTGTACCTACATTGGCACCACACTCATGACAGACGGGCGTTTCCTCACAACCTATCTGGTGCAGATACTTGCCGAAACAACCATGCCCGGTCAATAAGCAGTCACCAGGCACCAGTCGGTAGGAGAGGGATCCATACCGTCTAATGATGCAATTCTCCATGTGTGGACGGACCGCTGCTACTGTGTTCACACTTGCAGTTGGAGACCCGAGGTCTTAGCTCTACTTTTCAATCAGTGCTCTGTCGGCGAGAGCCCTGATCCAACGTACTTGATCATCACTAGATTCAGCGCTATCGAATGCACTTGCAGTTATTCAACACTGGTAGGCAATATCCTGGTATTCCTAGCAAAAAAAAAAATAAAACGTTGGACTAGTAGTCCAACATAAGACGCGTGGGTTCTCGTTTGGAGAAATAGCGGGTTCGAATGCACAGCAGACACGGTTAAGTTTCTCTTTATCAACGTGCTTTACAATCCATTATTAAGGAGGAAAACATGGTAATGAAGATAGTTTTTAAGTTTATGGTCTATAACCTTTTCGTCTATCAGTGAGTAGACCTTTGCCCCGCAGTGGGACATTGTTAGGATGCTACTTACCTTACTTATGTTATTAATGCATTTACCTGCTGAAACCTTACAGTATTTTGAGGCAAAAGCACAAAACGTTTTGGTGGCAAAAGCACAGTTGGCTAAACTCAGAATTTTATATTCAAAATTGTAACTAATGAAGTTACACCATGTTCTACATTAATGCCATTGGAACATCCGGTAGCCAGGTGACACAAGGCCCGACCTTGCGTCGCCTGGCTACCGGCGACCCTCTTAATGTCGTAGGTCCAGGGGTCTCCCTACACTGCGCCGCCCGGTACGACGTCACAACTCCAGCACCTTCGGGGCCCCAACGTCCATCGGTCCGTTGGACTACGTGCCCCGCCCATTGCCACTTCAGGTTCGCGATTCGTAGGGCTATGTCGGTGACTTTGGTTCTGCTACGGATCTCCTCATTTCTGATTTGATCGCGTAGAGAAACTCCGAGCATAACCTTCTCCATCGCACGCTAAGTGACTCTAAGCTTTCGTATGAGGCCCATAGTCAGCGACCACGTTTCGGAGCCGTGGTCATCACATTATTTAAGAAGCCAATATTTCCTAAAAATATAGAGAGGCAGAATGCGGCACGTCTATAAAGTAATATATTAAAAAGATTCAAAGTAGATTCCAAAGAGCTGGGAAATTTTGGCTAACTGCCAATGAAGTATGCTTATTTTCTTTACTAAAATGAAATATACATCACAAAAGGTCACTTGAACAAGGGAATTTCTTATTACAAATCAATATACTTCTTGCGCTACATTTCTTCCACTGCTCAGATTTTAGTAAGGGAATATTATTTAAAAAGCAGCATTTGCCTGCGATGTTACCTGCATACTTACCAATGCCATGGTAATATGAGCAAATCGAGCTCAATGACGTGGGTAAATCAAATCAAAATATTCTTTATTCAAGTAGGCTCAAACATCACTTTTAAATCGTCAGTAGTCTGTCCGTTGGTAACAAATCTGCCACCAGTTCGGAAAGTTCAATCCGCTGAGAAGAAACCGGCAAGAAACTAAAGGGTTACCATTTTAAAGATAGTTTTGTATGCGACAATGTGCAATATATTGCTTCTGTGAACAACTGGAATCAAGTCCAAATATTTCTACCGCTTAAATTATCTTCAATATTATAACATGCCTTTTGTAAAAGGATGTTTTTGACATTTATATATGTCGGAGTGCAAGAGTCTATGGATCGCTGGTCCGTGTGTAATAGTGTGTAGAACGCTGGCGCCGTCTGTGTATCGGTATGGGGGCAGAGTCAATAAGTGGCAGTCCGGCGGGTCTCTCGGTCGTTGTCGAGTAGCGCTCGACCGGAGCAGTCTACTGTTGGAACTGTCGCGTTCCTAGCTATTATTGTTAATGATTTTGTGTAAATTCATATCGGGAACATTAAGCGATTGAACATTATAATACGAGTTAATTAACAATGTGTTTGATTGCACCAATATTACCCACGGACGCCCACATAATAAGAAATTAAATAATGGATCCCATTAATGACGATGTCGGCGGAGAACCCTACGCCCCCTGTGCTTTATGCGCTCCGTTTTCTCTTATTCTCCGACATGATTAATGAAATTAATGAAAATGCTACCAATAAAACATTCCATGCAGAGGAAGTACCCCCGTTCAGCTAGTATATATATAAGGGATATCCAAGTATCTATTGATTCATCACGATATCTCTGGAACCGTAAGGTGCAGACACTTGAAAAATGGTAGGAATATTCCTTTTGCCGAGTAGAAGCTAAGAACGGATTTTACGAAATTCCACTTGCAAGGGGGTTGCGGGGGTTTTAACTATTGACCATTCTCGATATCTCTGGAACCATAAGGCGTTGAGACTTGGAATTTGGTAGGAATTTGCCTTAATTAATGAAAATGCTACCCAAAAAACATTCTGCTAGTATACTCGTATTTATACTAACAGAATATATTATTTACTGTGTCAACACTATTTGCCATTATAACTATATACCAAGTTAAATAACCCAATATCAGTAAATTCGCAATTTCCAAAGTTTCATTAACACCTATTCAATCGTCATCCGTATAATAATTGGAAATAATTAACCGTGCTGAAATAGATTCGTAGTTTCGCCAGCGACGAGCTATTGATGAATTTCAATTGAATATTATAAATTGGCCTTTTATATATGTTGTTTTTTATAATAATAAACGGTTTTCTATGGAGCTCAATTCATGACAAAATAATTGACGGATATTTTTATTATGTTCAATTTATGGATTTTAGTTTCATCTGACAGTAAATGGTGATGCAGTCTACAATAGTTAAAAACAGGTACGTCATAATACATTTTCTTATGTATCTTACATGATTTTTTATGACATATGTTACACATTTATACATTGGCTGTTCCCTGAAGTGTTACCCGCGTAATTCTGGATGCCTTCTTTTCTAAAATAAACTTTAAAATAGGTTATTTGTTTAACATTTAACATACAGCCTAAGTTACTCTTTATAATATCACCTATCAGATACTGAAAGGACTGGCAATATCTGTCCAGGCGTTAAAGAATATAGAGGAAACATTAATATAGTAATAAATGTAGTAACAAAACTTCGTAGAGTGAGTATTTTATATCATAAAAATATTGATACTCTCAAGAAAAAAGGGATCACTTCTCATAAAATATAAGCAAACATAGAATTGTTATAAATTCTAGTAGTTAACATAAAATTAATAATTCATTTAAGGGTAACTAACTGTAGATGTTTCTATAACAAACTCCCAGAAGTTTATAAATACATTTGTGTTTGTGTATGTATTACTTAGAAAAAAAAGATAAGGATTCCTAAGAAAAATGCATTAATGTTTCTTTTTTTTCGCTGGGAAATAAATTAACGTACGGAGTGTGGGACTGGCTGTTGCCAGAATACCCACTAAAACCCAGCGGAGCCCTCTGCATCTAAAATAAGGGACCAGAAGATCGCAAAAGCATTTGACTCCGATGGCACCCCAGATGCCCTCTACAAGAGGCTCATTCAAGCAAAGGATAACAAGCGGGCAAGCGCACGCCTCCCGCCCCCTTACCGTTCTATGATTGGGACGAGAGGAATTACTCGCGGCGTAGCGTTCTGTCCCCAGCACCTCTTTCTGCAAGATGACAGTCTCACAGAAAGAAGCAACCGCCCCCCATCCCGTTTCGCTACCGGTCATTATGTTTCGCGAAAGGTCACTACCAGTTGTGGACATAAAGAGATGCCGCTGTGGCCCCCAAGCTGGACTCTCCGCCACCGTATGGTGCGCCGTATCGACGAGAGGTCCACATTCGAGAGATGAGGTCCTGGGTTCGAGTCCCGGGTCGGGCCAATTCAAAAATCAATATTGAGTTTTCTATTTAAGATTTTCTCATATTTGCCTGAAGTTGGGAAGTTGGCGGGGTGATCCACCCCCGTGCACTATAAGCCGTCGATCCTGCGCTTGATCTCTCTCCGGTTGTGTCGGATTCCCGTCACATCGGACTATGAGAGTGAAGCAGAATACAGCAGCGTGGTGTGTCTATGCTCTAAAAACCCTCTCTCATGCGCTTGAGGAGGCCTGTGCCCAGCGGTGGGACGTGAATGGGCTGCTACTTACTTAATGAAATTTTTTTACTACAATTTAAAGGCTTACGTGGGCTTTAAAAAGCGTGAGAGTAAATAATCATAATATAGTTAATCATACTGACATTGTAATAGTGATAAAAAAAATGAGACCCAACTGAGTTTGGTGTGAGCTTTTCTCAAAATAGGACGCGAAGGAACCCCCTTACCTTTAGATTTTAAAGTCGTTCTTACATATCATCATTTATATGGAAGAATTTATACTTGACGATTCAAAAATGCTGTAAAAGAATACTTGAATAAAGAATTTTTTTTCATAATCTAAAGTATCAAATTTTATAAATTAAAGTCCACTTTTTTGTCAACCATTGGTAATTTATATAATCTATATGTATAAAAGAGATATCCAGTTATGTATTGACTCATCACGATATCTCTGGAACCATAAGGCGTAGAGACTTGAAATTTGGTAGGAATATTCCTTTTGCCGAGTAGAGGTCAGCTACAAGTACAACGATAATCTTGAGCCTGAAAAAGGACTACAAGCTCTTTGCAGTAATACACAGCAAATAACTCATTGAAGTATTTATACGTATGTTTTTTATTTGTAAAGCAATTTGCGTAAATTAATGAAAATGCTACCCATTCAAATCTATGAAAAAAATATTCAAAGCAGACAAAGCGGGTTCAGCTTGTCAGTATATATACATATATATAATAACGCAATTATTTTTATACATAATAAACATTTTTTTAATAAATTCCGTGTTAAAGTCAATATTTATGCGCAGTCATTAAACGCGGTCATCAAAAATCGCTCAGAACTTGCTTCTAATAAGACACAATTTTGGGCTGCGGTTCTAATTAGCTCTTGATTTATTTTGGTAGAGTTGCTCCTTATTTCATCTTAAACTTAATGTATAATGAAGCCAGTACTCTCTTAGTTATCTGAGGTTCTGAGTTCGATATCTGGTAGTTTTCATTTATGAAGATTTTAACTTGCTGCAACCATTTAATAAAGACGGACAAAGAAAACTTAGTGTTTTAAGAGCACATAGCAAAAAAGAAAACTGCTGCATCAATTTAAAAAAAAATCGCACCAATAAATAGGTGCATTTTCACTGTATTACATAGGCTATATTAATTTCTCAAAAAAATTACATCCCTAAGAAAAATGCATTAATGTAACCCAGGGATTGGAAAAATTTGTCACAAAAAAACTGTCATCGGGTTCGCTGCGGAAACTATTAATGATAGAGCAAAAAAATGTTCCACAGTATTATAGTATTAATATCTATAAAAAAAGTCTACTATACCATATATTCAACTACTGTAGTTATGCCACTATAACTACTTTATTACATTTTAAAAATTAATAAAAGTGTCGACAATAATCAAATTATTCCTACATTGGTGTTAATCCTTATCCTATTAAAAAGAAAGTTTAAATACCTGTAAAATACTTTTTAAATTAGTAATATCGGATGTTTCAATGAAAAGATGTAACGAATTTAAAAATTTCAATCGAAAGAAAATTGTAGCGACCCTTATACCTGGGCCTGCGACTGGTGAGTTAGCTCATACTCCAAGGATACCAATGATACCTACCGACATAGCTATACTGTTTTTATTTGTATCAACCTAAAAATTACTGGAGCGAGTTAAAAATATCATTACCTTCTAGAAATCAAGAATAATTCAATACCTATAGAATATTTTGATTTTGATTAATGTCGGACATTCTACGTAAATGATCTTTAGAATTTAAACAATGTATTAGTTAGATATATATTCGTTGTAAATAATAATAATAATAAGTTTTTATTCAAGGCAACATTTGGCCCAAATTTTTAAAATACAAATAACTTATAACTATGTTAGTGACAAATAGAATATAATAATACAGAAAATAAATGATATTAAACCAAATTAAATACAATTAAATTAAATCAAATCAAATCAAATCAAATTAAAATNGATTTTCTGAAAAAAATTGTCCAAAGTTGACAGGTATAAAAGCACTGGCAATACGCGGTGAATAATGTTTTCTTGACGGCCTTGCTACATTTACCGAATCTTATTAGATTGTGAGTTTAAGTGTGTATCTAATAATCTGAAAGGAAGTAATTAAAAACTAAGTGAAAAACAACTTTTATGTTAACGTTAATAAATTTATAGTTTCCACTGCCACGAGATCGGTATCTCCACGGGTAAAACCGCGGGGCATTGCTAGTTTAATAATAAATGGCATGTTAATGTGAATTAATAACCCATCTTGAGTTCGATCCCACTGTGTCATTTGACAAAGCATAAGTGGCGCAGTTGGTAGATCGGATCCTACCGACTGCGCCATATACTTTTCCAGCAGGAATTTCATTTCCAATCGGAGTTTTATTTATTAAGGGCACTAACAATATACGTACACAACATTCACAATAAAAATATCACAAACTAGGACACATTTACTTATACGTATATCAATTATATATACAGAGGTGAAGACAACAAAGTCTTTCAAGCTATTTATATTTAACAAAAATTTTCAATTACTATATTGCCATGTTTTAAAAAAAAAAAAATAAGATAAAGTGCTCGGTTCCAGTGCGTTTTTTATTACAACCTGGCGAGCAAAGCCTCGGCTGAATGCTAGTAGAGTATAAATTCTACAAATGCTCTCTGTATTAGCGTCAAATGTACCCACTGGAAACGAAATATCTAGCATTTTCTGGAAACAACATATTTCCCCTGAGCCGCTTTAATATTACCGCGGTAAAGTAATCCGATTATGTACAGGCTGGTCAAAGTAAAATTGACTCAATATTGCCACGATCACATTACTTTACTTGAATTTCGACTTCGAAAATGTTATTTAAGCGACTAACTGTTACATATGACTGTGTTTAGGTTAAAATATTACCTCGTATTTGTGTAGTGATGATATAGTAGCTATATTATTAAATATAACATCAATTACTAAAGTTCTTGTATAGTCTATTATCTATACGAGAAGCATAAATTTCATACAAGTTTTTACTAAAATTACGCGGACGGAGGAGTACGAAATTGGAGGATTAATTATGAAAAGCTGTGGAAAAGCTCTTCTGAGGTCATCGAGCATTGCATTGAGATCTTCCAGAGTCTCTGCCATAACAACCACGTCGTCGGCAAACAGTAGATGAGTGATGTACTCGCCATTGATGCGATGTTGATGCCCAGTCCAACCAGTTTTCCACCCGCCTTCAGGAGTTCCGCTGTGATTCCGTCATCACCCGGTGCTTTGCTGTTCTTCATCTGTTTAAGGGCCATACAAATCTCGTACAAACTGACGTCCGGGATATCTTCGGTATAATGTCGGGTAAGTTTAGTAGTATTTATTTTATAATAATTTTGTATCGCTTCGTTGCTTCAACCGATGGACGTCCACTGCTGGACATAGGTCTCACGATGTTGAGGCCACAAGGCCCGATCATGCGCCGCCTGGCTCCAGCGGCTACCGGCGATCCTCCTTATATCGTCGGTCGACCTTGTGGGGGGTCTTCCTACACTGCGTCGTCCGGCGCGGGGTCGTCATTCCAGCACTTTCCGACCCCAACGTCCATCGGTTCGTCGGACTATGTGCCCCGCCCATTGCCACTTCAGGTTCGCGATTCGTAGGGCTATGTTGGTGACTTTGGTTCTGCTACGGATCTCCTCATTTCTGATTTGATCGCGTAGAGAAACTCCGAGCATAGCCCTCTCCATCACACGCTGTGTGACTCTAAGCTTTCGTATGAGGCCCATAGTCAGCGACCACGTATCGGAGCCGTAGGTAATCACTGGCAACGCATTGTTCGGAGAGCTGTGTCTTCAGACACTGACGGATATTGGACGAAAGAATCTGCCGTAATTTCCCGAACGGCGCCAAACCGAGTTGGATTTGGTGGTTAACCTTTTTGTTGAAATTGGGGTATCTAGCTGGACTATAAGTCCCAGATATGTGTACTTGTCTACAATTTCGAGTACTGAGTTCTCAACGATGACTGGGTGGAGGGGAACATGGATGTTGGACATAACTTTTGTCTTATCCGTGTTCATTTTTAGGCCCACCTGTTGAGAAGCTCTGCTGAGGTCATCGAGCATTGCATTAAGATCCTCCAGAGTCTCTACCGTAATGACCACGTCGTTGGCAAACCGTAGATGAGTGATGTACTCGCCATTGATGATGAAGCCCAGTCCGTTTCACTCCATGAGCTTAAACAGGTCCTCCAACGCCGCAGTAAATAGCTTCGGGGAGATAATATATCTCCCTGTCGCACTCCACGCTGCAGTTGGATAGACTCTGTGCTTTGGTCCTGTATACGGACTGACATGGTGGCGTTTTCGTACTTCAACACGTGTATGTACTGGTGGTCAATTCGGCATCTCTGCAAAGATTTCATCACAGCCACGTTGATTCATAGTGAACGGGTTTTCCCATATTTCCATAAGACGAAAACTATGCGAAGGATACCACGGGCAACAACTAGGTATATATATTTTAAGATAAGTTTAGTTTCACTGTAAAATATCGTAGTACAATAGAATTTAATGCTTTTTATAAACGTGTAGCGTACATTTGATGGAATGCATTCGTTTGTAGTAAAATGTATGAAACGTTTCTCAAAAGCAATGTACATTTTTTATTAAAAGTGAGCAAAATACTTTGTAGCGAGTGCTAAAGGTTTTTTTTCAAGCCTCCGTCGATACATTTTTCCGATAGCATCAGGTGTTTTATGTAGACAGGTATTTCTTTCAAGATGGGAAGTTATTTAATGCATATTTGACGGCTTATTATATTTAACAAAAACATTTTTATCGCTTGAATGATCTTCAACATTATAACATGCCTTTTGTAAAATAATGTTTTTGATATATTCCTTAAGATTATTTAGAGGAAAATCCAAAACTGATTGTGGTATCTTATTAAAACTACATATACTCAACCTGATAAAAGATTTATTAACCTTATTCACTCAAAGTAAGGTTTAGAAGTTTGTTTTTATGTCTTGTTTTAGAATGATGTATTTCGCTTAAATGTCAAGTCATAAATATACGAAAAAAAACAATTTTTATATATTTGTCTGTCTGGCACGCTGAGGGACTCTGAGCTTCCGCATGAGGCCCAAAGTCAGCGTCTACGTCTCAGAACCGTAGGTCATCACTGGCAACTGTTCGAAGAATTTAGTCTTCAGGCACTGAGGCATATTGGACGAAAATGTCTGGCGTAGTTTCCCGAACGCTGCCCAACCGAGTTGGACTCTGCGCTTGACCTCCTTCTCGAAATTGGACCTACCTAACTGGACTATATGTCCCAGGTATTTGTATTCGTCAACAATATCGAGAGCTGAGTCCTCAACGATCACTGGGTGTGGCGGTACATGGTTATTAGACGTAATCCACACACAACCCTAAATGACCAAAAACACTATATCACGCGAATGAAGTCGTGGGCACAGCTAGTATCTTTATAAAGGAATAAGTTTAAAAAAATGTTTCGTTAACTAAAGAAACGTGTCTTATTGTATCCAGGAAACAAGCCTCATAACTGTACTAGAAAAGCAACAATGTTTCTTTATTACCCTTGGAGGTATTCATTTGACGTAAGAAAGTTAGTTGGGAGTTGTTGAAATTTTCTCTTGAAAAATGTTGATGAATGTAAACACAAACTGGCTTTCCCTTAGGAAAAATAATATGATGTTACAAGCATCTGTATAAATATGTCGTCTTCTACATTCTATCTTCATTAAAACATTATATATCTGTTAGTTACATTCTCTTTAAGATTGTTTTAGTACATTCGAAGATTATAGAACCATAAGACGTAGAGACTCAAAATTGGGTAGAAATATTCATAATGACGTGTAGAGGTCAGCTAAGAGCGGATTTTACGATATTACACCCGCAAGGGGGGTTGCGGGTTAAAAAAAATTCAAACTTCACGTTTACAAACTATATAAGTAAGTATTAGCCCATTTCCCACTGCTGGGCACAGGCCTCCTCACTCCGGAGAGCGAGGGTTTTTAGAGCATAGACCCACCACGCTGCTCCACTGCGGATTGGCAGGCACAAACTATATATTATATGGTAAATAATACTCAAAGGGCAGTGCGGGTATGTTTCTTATTTGTAAAACAATTTACCTAAATTAATGAAAATGCAGTTGAAGTCACGGGTTCAGCTGTTATACATATATACGAGTATATATGAATGAGCTACAGGAGATGGTAAATATTATGAATAAAGCTTTGAAAGGGAAAGGAATGAAAGTAAATGGAAGCAAAACGAAAGTTATGCATTTTGAAAGAGATGAATCTATGATGACTGGCAATATTTTGATAGATGGGGAACAAGTGGAAGAGGTGAAAGAATTAGTATAATTGGGATCTAAATTTACAAAAGATGGAACATGTGAAAGTGATATTGAAAGGAGAGTGAATGCAGGGAATATGGTAAATGGTGCCCTGCGCGCCTGTATGAATGGCCAGGTGGTGTCACAAAGGGCCAGACTGGCTGTGCATGCTGGAGTGTTGGTGCCAACACTTATGTATGGTAGTGAAAGTTGGGTATGGCAGAAGAATCACAAAAGTAAAATAAATGCGGTAGAGATGAGAGCGTTAAGAAGTATGAGTGGATTAAAACTGAGTGACAGAATAAGAAATAGTGTGATAAGAGAACGTTGTGGTATAAAAGAAGACTTAGTAACTAAAATTGAGAAAGGTATGCTTAGATGGTTTGGGCATGTAGAGAGAACGAAGGAAAGGAGACTGACAAAAAGGATTTATGAGTCAAGAGTGAATGCGAAAGTTGGAAGGGGAAGGCCAAGGCGAACGTTCCTGGATCAAATCCAGGACATTTTAAATAAGGGCCAAGTCAAGAGTACTTTAAACCGACGAAGGAGATATGCAAGGATCGTGGCAAGTGGAAGGATGTTGTCTCTGCCTACCCCTAGGGGAACGAGGCGTGATGCTATGTATGTATGTATATATGAATAAATTTGACAGTTTGGAGGCTTCGGCCGTGGCTAGTGACCACCTTGTCAGCATAGATGTACTGCCAAGTAGGGGTGTGTGAATAATTCGAACTTACAAATTATTCGTTCAGAATCGAGTGTTAATATTCGATTCGAAACTTAAATCGCATAATTCGAATAATTTCTTTTATTCAAACCATATTATTATAGTGTTTTCTTTGAATGAGAATGAAATAATAGAAATTATGTCGTAGCGATTACAGTATTCTAAAAAATATAACATGTGAAAATTTGCTACAACCTTTTGTTTAAAAATAATAAATACGATACTGAATCGGGTGATAATGAAGTTCGTTTATCAGATACAATATCGCCAGCAGTAGAAAATAATCATTCACTTTCAGCCGAAGTACAAGCCATAAGATTTGGTTTACTTCTTACTAAGTTATCTCACTTCCATCTTAAACTGTATCATCACTTACCATCAAGTGCGTTTAAAAAGAAGTTGGCAATATAAAAAAAAACGTCTTTTAGCTTTATGCTACCAGCAAAAACCTGCCACCTAATTAAAAACAAAACGCAGTGTAAGTTGCCTATTACCAGATTAGCGATATTCTATTTTAGATTCTATCATCACTTACCATCAGGTGTAATCTCATTTAAGCTCCAACTTGATCAGTAATTTACCTATTGTAATACGATACGATACCCATATAGAAGAGATATATCATATAGAATAGAATAGATATATAGAAATCATAACAGGTGGTTTATTTCTTATTAAGTTAGCTCGCTCCCATCTTAGACTGTTTTATCACTTACCATCAAGTGTGTACATAAACAAGTTGGCAATATATAAAAACGTCTTTTAGCTTACTGCTACCAGAAAAACGTGCCATCGAATTAAAAAAAATCAGTGTAATGCTAAATAGAAACCATTAAAGAGATATACTCGTATTTACCTCTTACCAGATTAGCGTGATGTTATTTCAAATTATATCACTACTTACCATCTGGTGAGATAACAGTTAAGCTAAACTGTCACCAACAATAAAGACCTTTTCTTTATTTAACTAATTAAAAGTGGTATAGCTGGTATATTAGAAAAGCACAAGCTCTAATATCTAAACTGATATTATAAAGAGGAAACATTTGTGATTTTGTATATAAGTATGTGTGTAACGTTTTCACACAAAAACTATTGGAAAAATGTTTTCACCTTTAGAAAGCTGCATTTTCATTGAACGATATAAGCTATATTACTTTCTTAAAAAATAGGGATCCCTAAGCAAAATGCACTAAGGTAACCCAAGGTGTGAAAGAAGAAATTTGTTATCGCGTGCGCTGTGGAAACTATTGATGATAGAACAAAAAAATATTCTACAATATTATAGAACGTATTTATATCTACAAAAAAGTCTACGATACCATATATCCAACTACTGTAGTTATGCCACTATAACTACTTTTTTTACATTTTAAAATATAATGTAAATGCTGACAATAATGAAACCGTATTATTCATACCTTTACATTAATCCTTGTCCTATTAAATTTTTTTATAAAGACTGTTTCAATACCTGTAAAATACCTTTTAAATTATTAAAATCGGATATTCTTTTCAAAAGATATAAAGAAATGAAAATTGTTGAAAATCTAAGGACCTAGTCCAACTTAGTACACTTTCCGTTGTCACAAGATCGATAACTTCGTGGGTGAAACCGTGGGGCATTGCTAGTTAATAAGTATATTTAAAAGAGATGATGCTCCAATTTATTTAATCTAGAACACTTTATACGGAGTGTGGAATTATATTTTCCACGAGTCACTCGAAAAACATAATATAGAGACTCGCTTTCATCATTTCTTTGATATACAAGTACGGTCCTGAAATTATTTTGATATTCATACTCAGTATCAAATGACATGGTTTATGAAATTTTTATTTCATATGTTACTTTTGATATTATGGTTCTCTAGTAAATTTTGGGAAAATTTAATAAGGAATCTCTAAATCCGTCAGTTTTTAGCAATACGGGGATACCGTACAGTTTAGTGGATAGATGACCCCCCTTGGGAACCGCGGGCGGAGGTCCTAGCAACCGCCTGCAAGTATCAAAAGGACAACAACGGATGCCGACAATGTTGGGAGGATTAGGTCCTCATCAGAGAAAGCACTGATCCAAAGGTGGCGTGAGGACCTGGAATCTGCAACGGCGGGTTTGGATCCGTCCACACCTGGAGAATGGGCTGTCTAGGGGGTCTCTTACAGGCTGGTGCAGGTGTTGAGCGAACATGGCTGTTTCGGCAAGACCTGCATCAGATTGTTCGCCGAGAGGAAACGGCCGCCTGTCATGAGTGTGATGCACCTATTGATTCGGTGGAGTACACTCTGGTAGAATGCCCTGCGTGGGGACCCCAGCGGTATCTTTTGACGTCGTTTGTCGGAGGTGACCTTTCGATAGAGGGTATAGTTGGCGCAATGCTCATTAACGAAAGGGAGTGGAGGGCAATGGCCTCTTTTTGCGAATCTGTTATTTCGCTGCAGGAGGCATATGAGAGGCAGAGGGAGGACTCTATAGACGCTAGTCTTATCCGGCGCAGGAGGTTGGGAGGTAGGAGGCGTAGATTTGCGCTTTTTCTACCCCCATCCTAAGTTTCTCAGCGGGAGTATCCCGGAGTACCAGGGTAGATTGCGTCAACCGATCCACTGATGCTCCATTAAAGGATGGGGAGGGTATTGCTGGGTTTTAGTGGGTAATCTGGCTTTCTGCCAGAGAGACTCAAACTCCCGTTTAGGTGATGTCTGAACGGGGTACGTAAAGGCAATTCCCAGCATGAAAAAAGAACCCGACGGTTTTATATTAATAACTTATACGTATTTTATAACGAAGGACAAATTTAGAAAATTACCTACCAGCAGAAACGCCAAGCAAGAGATTTGTAATCATTTACAATTAGATGGGATCATAGTCAATTGTTAACTTGATAATGAAGTAACTTACTCCTTATAGTTTAGATTTAATTCTACCGAAATTGATATAGGCATTGTATTTCGAGGGGAACAACGAAAAATAATTTTTTATTGTAAATTTGAATTGTATAGCATTGCGGATATATAAAATAATAACAGCTTAAGTGTTTGTATACCTTTTAATGATTTGGAAACCACTGATGCAAATTTAAAGACACAATAAAGCAACATTTTCATTAAATGCTCTTATATCAATGTTTGAACTAAACAAAACTACAATGCAGTAATAGATGTTTCATATAACAATATATAAGTCAATATCAATTATACAATTACAAGAAGTTTCCAGGGACTTCGCCGGCGTCATTCCAGATCTCGGGAGAATATGGGCAAATTCGTACTTTGTGACCCTTCATTGCAAAAGGAGTCGCTTTACTAAATTTCTAGTCAAACCAATTATCTTTGAGATAAAATAATGAATAGTGTGTTTAGTGAATTACTATTTTGGCGGTCATAGATAGAAACAATATTTGTATTTTATACACAGACATGTATTTTTAATGATTTGGAAATCATTGATACGGGTATCGTACTTTAAGGGAAACAAACAAAAGCGATTTCTACTGTAAAATAGAATTATATAGCTCAGTAGATATAAAAATATAATGGCAAATTATGTGATTGTAAATTTAGAAATCATTGAGACAGAGTATTGTAATTTGAGGGGGACAAACAATAAGTATTATTTTGAGTAAATTAATATTCGATAGCAGTGTAGGTATAATCATAGCGACAGTTTAAGAAGTTATAAAATATTCTTTAATTATTTGGAAATCACTGATATGGTTATTGTAGTATAAGGGAAACAAACACAAATGTAGGCCCTGGGTTTACATATTAAATCATTTATATGGACATAGCCTCATAATATTAATATATACATATAGATAGGAATCATACACATCCAATGTTTGTAAAATATCTTTTAATGATTATGAAATCATTGATACAAGTTTTGTACTTTGAAATGAACAAACAAGAACAATTTTATTATGACATAGACGTATGCTGCTAAAGATAGATTAAGTGTTGTTAACATATATTTTTAATGATTTGGAAATGACTGATATTTGTATTGTAATTTGAGCTGAAGAAACAAGAACAATTTGTAGTATAGATTATAATAATATAGATGTATGCTACTAGAGACAGATTAAGTGTTTTTAAAATATATTTTTAATGATTTGGAAATCACTGATATTGGTATTGTAATTTGAGCCGAAGAAACTAGAACAATTTGTAGTATAGATTATAATTATATAGATGTATGCAACTAATGATAGATATTAAGTGTTGATAAAATATATTTTTTAATGATTTGGAAATAACTGATATTGGTATTGTAATTTGAGCTAAAGAAACAAGAACAATTTATAGTATACTCGTAGATTATAATTATATAGTCGTATGCAACTAAAGACAGATTAAGTGTTGTTAAAATATATTTTTTAATGATTTGGAAATGACTGATATTTGTATTGTAATTTGAGCTGAAGAAACTAGAACAATTTGTAGTATAGATTATAATTATATAGATGTATGCAACTAAAGACAGATTAAGTGTTGTTAAAATATATTTTTTAATGATTTGGAAATGACTGATATTTGTATTGTAATTTGAGCTGAAGAAACAAGAACAATTTGTAGTATAGATTATAATTATATAGACGTATGCAACTAAAGACAGATTAAGTGTTGTTAAAATATATTTTTTAATGATTTGGAAATGACTGATATTTGTATTGTAATTTGAGCTGAAGAAACAAGAACAATTTGTAGTATAGATTATAATTATATAGACGTATGCAACTAAAGACAGATTAAGTGTTGTTAAAATATATTTTTTAATGATTTGGAAATGACTGATATTTGTATTGTAATTTGAGCTGAAGAAACAAGAACAATTTGTAGTATAGATTATAATTATATAGACGTATGCAACTAAAGACAGATTAAGTGTTGTTAAAATATATTTTTTAATGATTTGGAAATGACTGATATTTGTATTGTAATTTGAGCTGAAGAAACAAGAACAATTTGTAGTATAGATTATAATTATATAGACGTATGCAACTAAAGACAGATTAAGTGTTGTTAAAATATATTTTTTAATGATTTGGAAATGACTGATATTTGTATTGTAATTTGAGCTGAAGAAACAAGAACAATTTGTAGTATAGATTATAATTATATAGACGTATGCAACTAAAGACAGATTAAGTGTTGTTAAAATATATTTTTTAATGATTTGGAAATGACTGATATTTGTATTGTAATTTGAGCTGAAGAAACAAGAACAATTTGTAGTATAGATTATAATTATATAGACGTATGCAACTAAAGACAGATTAAGTGTTGTTAAAATATATTTTTTAATGATTTGGAAATGACTGATATTTGTATTGTAATTTGAGCTGAAGAAACAAGAACAATTTGTAGTATAGATTATAATTATATAGACGTATGCAACTAAAGACAGATTAAGTGTTGTTAAAATATATTTTTTAATGATTTGGAAATGACTGATATTTGTATTGTAATTTGAGCTGAAGAAACAAGAACAATTTGTAGTATAGATTATAATTATACAAACGTATGCTACTATAGACAGATAAAGTGTTTTTAAAATATATTTTTAATGATTTGGAAATCACTGATATCGGTATTGTAATTTGAGAGGAACAAACAAAAACGAAGGCCCCGGATTTACATATTAAATCAATTATTTGGGCCGTCCGCATTAATGATGCAAATTGGTAACATAAGCCATCGTTGGCCGCAACCCTGCGATCTCACGGGACCGCTAAATAAATACTCTCAACAGAGTGATCGTTTTCAATAGCGTACTGTTGAGTTTGGGAACACGTTTAATCCGAACGAATGGTGGCCGCTATTTGTTTGGTTATTGATGACGTAAGGGTCCGGCTTAATTGGAAAAGTGATGAACTTTCCCGAACAGGACTTTTTCATCGCGTTATTTGAGATGAGAGCGATATTTTCGTTGAAGTTTATCTCTACGTCCCCATTTACGAATGTCTCATCAAATTTAATTTCTATTAGGGATGTCTAAATACAAATCGTTATCTTTTTTGACGTTTTTTGGTTACTTACGCTGCTGAGATGTGGACATAGCGAAAAGTGGAAAGACAGAAAATAGATGCTCTAGAAATGTGGTGTTGGACAAGAATTTAGATTTTAAGTCGTTCTGGAGTATCATCATCAGATGTACATTAGAATTAGAGTGTGGAAAAGAAAAGAAAAAAAATATTCGACGAATTAAAAGTGCTGTAATATGCCTACTTGAATAAAGATATTTTGATTTGATTTGATTTGAATGCTTCGGGTTTCGTGGACCGAGTTTCGTACGAACGTCTCGATACTTAAAGAACTGGGAATCAAGCTGCGTCTATTTTCTATGGTACGATCTCGCATCCTGACTTTCTTTGGACGCGTCTGGCGTGGCAATCAGTCCATTGAGCGCCTCGTCATTCAGGGAAAGGTGGCAGATCACCTACTCAATGAACTGACCAGATCAAATCTGCTCTGGGAAGTTCGTTGAACGAATGCAGCAGGATGACATCGAGCTGGGTGAAATGACGAGCCGGCGTTATGCGCAAAACATCTGCCCCCTTCGTGACATAACGATCACGAGTGCTTTGTCAAGAGCGAATAAACTAAGAAGAAGAAGGAGCATATCTTGCAGCAGGGAACTCAATATTGGATAGAACTTCATAGCCTAAAAGTTCTTTCCACGGACCGCCACTATATGCCGAGATTAGTTCGCGAGGTCATTGAAATTGAAAATGATCCTCATTTCAATCGTGAAGATGGTTTTAAGCTCGCGGTTACGTGGAATCCAGTGGTGAAGTAATGCCAAACCACGATCCATGCAACTGGGTCCAAATATCGACAAAATTCAAATACTCCATCGTGGTATGTACCCGTTAAAATAGACAATAAGAACAAGAAGATTGTAAAATTGTATTTTATTAACAGGCTTTTAAGGTTCTCGTACTCGTGGTGCGAGAATTTGCTTTGTTTCCAATTTGTCTAAGTTTAGGCTGATGGAAAGCTTCAGCATGGCTAGTTACCACACTACCAGGAACGTACCGCCAAGCAAGACATTTGTATTCCAGTACGATGCTGTGCCTTCGTGGTAAATCACCTCTTAACATCAAGTGTGATGACAGTCAAGCGCTAACCTACCAGCAATATAAAGCTTGTTTAGCTCTACGGCTAACGCTGCATAGAATCTGGTCGACTAGTTTATTTCACAGCATTATGTCATATGATATTTTACTTTAGGGTAATGCTGAGTTTTGTACTGCAGAAGATCCTGGAGAGTAAAAATGTTTTACACTTTAAACAAGTGATTGAATCTTATAACACTTAAGAAATAAAAATAATACATACATACATAGCATCACGCCTCATTCCCATAGGGGTAGGCAGACACAACATCCTTCCACTTGCCACGATCCTTGCATATCTCCTTCGCTTCCTTCAATCCCATTAAACCCTTCTTATTAAATAAAAATAATAATTGTTTTAAATTAGTGTAGGGTGCATAAATTTAACAACTAATGTAATGGTAACTGTATACGTTACTATAACAAACTCCAAGACATTCTCGAGATGTTACATAATAAATTCAAAATCTTTATTCAATGAAAATATATACTAAAGGCCTTTCATTCATTAAAATCGACTATAAGATGTATTATCGCCAACGATATTCACATGCAAAATTTGAATATTACGTTCTCGTACATTAAAATTGTTTTCTGTGTCATTCGCTAATACGGCTTCATAATTAATAACCAAATTGAAATTTCTAAGCCGAAATTGGTCTAAACCATAAGCTGACATATGCAATAACACACTGTTAAAGGTGCAATTAAACTTTTCATCAAAATTCGGAAACTAATTTTCCATAGTTTGACAGTGTCAGCGGTTAAGTTCGAAACACCGACCACTTGCTACCATAACTAATTTGTGTGTAACATGTAACTTTGAAAACTGTTGATTTCACGGTATTTATTGGACAGGCGTATTTATTTCAATAGTCTCAAATGCCAACAAGAGACTTGTCTGGATCTTGGTCTTCTCCAAACTACTTTACTCATCCAAATCATGGACTATTCCGGAAGTAGATTGTAAATGAATAGACGCTTTAGATATTTACTGCTGGAGAAGACTACTCACCATATTGTGGATCATCAAGAAGACCAATAACTCTATTCTCAGTCAATTCAAAGTAAAGTTGATACTTTCAACGGTATACTATAAAATAATCCTTGCCTACTTTGGTTACATTGGTCGCTAACACACTTATAATCTAGAAAAGTTATTGGTGGTCACAAAGATCGAAGTAAAAGACCCTTTTTTATCGCTGGGAATGTGGAAAACACGCCCTCCAACTAGTGGGGAGTGTGGGACTCACTGTCAAGCAGAATACCTACTAAAACCCAGCGGGCCCTCGTCATCCTAAAGTGGGGCACCAGCGGCTCGCTTGCGCAATTCAATATGGGTCCGCATGAAGCCGAATCAAGGTTCAAATCAGTGGGAGGAGGCGCGCATAGTGGTGCTTGTGCCACCCAGCCTTCTACGACAGATAGCAGGAGCATTAGGAGCCAATTCCCGCTCCGTCTCACGAGTTTCCTTTAGCGAGACAACAGTTTTGCAAAAGGAGGCTACGGTTTTCCACACTGCTTCATTGGCGACCATCACAGGTCAGCGAGAGGTCAACTCCAATCAATGACACCAGAAGATGCGCCTGAGGGCCCCACGCTGAGTATTTTGTCACGGTATGGTGTGCTGTGTCGACGGGAGCACCACACTCATGGCAAATAGACAATTCCTTTAGGCCAGGAAGTACTTGCATCAGATATGCAAGTACTTCCCGAAACAGCCGTGTCCGGTGAGTGCTTGCACCAGTCTGTATGACAACACTTTCAAAACTTTCAGAATTTTCAAAGGCACGACCTTCAGCAATGAAGAAAGCGAAGAAGAGATTGGAAATATGTAAAAGCCGTGATGGTAATATTTTGAAATATTCTTTATTCAATACAGCGAATAAATATCTAACTGATACATTTTTTAACCCTTATATATCTTTTGAAAAGAATATCCGATTTCAATCATTTAAAAGGTATTTTACAGGTATTGAAACAGTCTTTAAAAAAATATATTTAATAGGTAATTAGATTAATGTAGAGGTATGAATAATACGGTTTCATTATTGTCAGTACTTACATTATCTTTTAAAATGTAAAATAGTAGTTATAGTGGCGTAACTACAGTAGATGGATATATGGTATCGTAGTCTTTTTTGTAGATATTATACGATTAATACGTTCTATAATATTGTAGGACATTTTTTTGTTCAATCAATAATTTCCGCAACGTACGCGTTAATAGATTTTTTGGTTCACACCTTGGGTTACATTGATGCATTTTGCTCAGGGATCCGTACCTTTTTGATAAAGTAATTAAGCTTCTTCTTTGAGTGAAAATGAAGCTTTTTAAAGGTGAAAAAATATTCGAAATCGGTCCAGTAGTTTTTCTGTGAAAATGTTGCAAACATACACATATTTTTAAATACTATTTGATATATTTTACATACAGCTGCAATCAATTTTTTCTAGTTTCTAGTTAAGATATAAGTTCTTTAAAGGTAGTTTCGCAAGTGTCGTGATAAACTACACAGAAAATATTCAGTGTAATATCTAAAGTGTTCATCAAGACATTCAAGATAGCAAGGCATCGTGAAACACGTTGTACGAACTGCCTCGCATTCTGGGACATGCCTGCAATGTATTATGCCACTTTGTACTTAATGTCGTGCTCTCATAATATCAAAATATTTATAGAAACATCAAGCGAGCTTTACGCTCTTCAAGTATTTAACATGTTAACTACACTTGACTTTTAAGAACATAAAATTTATACTGAAATTTTCCAAGTACGTCTTTTCCCTCATTTAATTGAGTCCCTGGTGCAAGTATGCTTCGCTTCAAAGAGGTTCTGAGTTCGATTGAAATATAGGAAGTTGCATTTTTATTTATTTATTTTATACACAATAAAACAATACATTGATATAACACAGGCCTCCTCAATCATATGAGAAAGACTTTTTAGAGCGTAGACCCATCACGCTGCTCCATTGCATATTGGCAGGCGATCATAGTCCGATGTGACAGGAATCTGACAAGACCAGAGAGAGATCAGAATCGACGGTTTAACGTGCTCTCCGAGGCACGGGGGTTGATCACGCCGCCAACTTCCCCACTTCAGACAAATATTGAGAAAATCTTAATAGAAGACTCAATATTGATTTTTGAATTGGCTCGACCCGGGTCTCGAACTCAGGACCTCATGTCTGTAGTCGAACATGCTAACCACTAGACCAATGAGGCAATTTAGAACCAGTCACAGTTTAATTATTTGTGTATATACCAGCAAGAGAGTATTGCTCGTTTTGGAGTGTTTTTCTTATTGCTGACAGTTTAGCGCTTGCCTGTGATCTCGTCGTTGTCGTCGTTTAACCGATGGACGTCCACTACTGGACATAGGTCTCACAAAATTATGCCCACCTGGCTCCAGCGGCTACCGACGACCCTCCTTATATCGTCGGTCTACCTTGTAGGGGGGTCTCCCTACACTGCGCCGCCCGGTGCTGGGTCGCCATTCCAGCACCTTCGGGCCCCAACGTCCATCGGTCCATCGGACTATGTGCCCCGCCCATTGCCACTTCAGGTTCCCGATTCATAGGGCTATTTCCGTGACTTTAGTTCTGCTACGGATCTCCAAATTTCTGATTTGATCGCCTAGACTAACTCCAAGCAGAGCCTTTTCATCGCACGCTGAGTGACTAAGAGCTTTCGAATGAGGCCCATAGTCAGCGACCACGTTTCCGATCCGTATGTAAGCACCGGCAACTGTGACTGTGATCTCACCTGATGGTAAGTGATGATACAGTCTAAAATGGAAGCGCGCTAATCTGGTAAGAAGCGATATACCCTTTATGGTTTCTATACAGTATTGTACCGGAACACAAATCTCTTTGTTATGTGGTAGGGTGGTAACTAGCCACAGCCAGACAAATTAGAAAATACAATTTTCTATAAATCGGGGATCGAACCTGTACCTCTGCTACCAAAGCGAGTAATCGCACCACTGCGTAAAACTAAGTGTTAGATAAACAGCAAAGCTTAGTAATGCTATAAAATACTACTTAGTTTTAAGGTCAAGTACAATATGCATCTCTATTACTTTGTAATTGTTGTACTAACTTTAATAATCAGCGACATCTTCATTCAAAATTTACAATGAGAAAAGTTTGTCCATCATTATATTCGGGTGATTATATATGGCTCTGTTGAAAATCTGAATACTAAAGTTAAATGCAATAATCTACCTTTTGGGAAAGATTGTCTGATTGATACCTTGCTACATAATCACGTAGAAAAGGTCTATTTTTTTAAGTTGGGAAATGCATTTACGCACTCCTGCTGTGAGACTCGCTGAAGAACAGTGTCCTGAAGTACCAGAGGTTCAGTGGAGACATTGCGCTCTGAAACCCCGGACATCGTCTGTTAAAACCACTTAGATTGGCAGGAGACTTGCAAAGGCACGTCTCCTGGCTCCCGGTCTCCTCCTACAGACAGAGGTGGCCTCAGCTGCAGCTTCCCTTTCCCTCTCTGATGCCTCCTTCTGTGAGATGACATTCTCAGAGAAGGAAGATACCATCCGCCAATCACTTTCACTATTATTCACACCCCTTTATTAATCTTTATCCTAATAAGTTATATTTGTTAAAGACCGTTTCAATATCTGTGATATATGTTTTTTAATCATTAAAATCGGACATTCCATTAAAAAGATATATCAAATTAAAAAAATGTAAATCTAGAGAAAATTGTAGCGACATTTATGGCTGGGCCTGCATCTGGTGAAATAGCTCCTATTCCAAGTATACTAATGATACCCAATGATATAACTATTCTGTTTCAATTCTTAACAATTTATAATAATCAAGCTATAAATTACCTACCTGTAGAGTAGTTTAAAATTTGCTAATGTCGAACATTCTACGTAAATGTTGTTACATATTTAAAATTTTTTTTTGTTACATATATAAACGTTGTAAAATAAAATCTGTATATTAATTTGATTATGAATGTAAGTCTGTATCTAATTAACAAAATTAAATGTATAGTCTGATTTAGTAGATTTTTCACTGCCACGAGATCGGTATCTACGCGGGTAAAACCGCGGGGCATTTAATAGGAAAAGGATTAATACATAAATAATATGGTGTGATTTTTGTCGACACTTTTCTTAACTTTTAAAATGTATAAATATGACTATGGGCCTCATTCGAAAGCTTAAAGTTACACAGTATGCGATGGAGTGTGTTATGCTTGGAGTTTCTCTACGCGATCAAATCTGAAATGAGGAGATCTGTAGAAGAACCAAAGTCATCGATATAGCCCTAAAAATTACGAAGCTGAAATTTCCATGGGCGGGGTTCCAATGAACCGATGGATGTTGGAGGCTGAAGGTGCTGGATTGGCGACCCAGTGTAGGCAAACTCCCAACAAGGTGGTCCGACGATATAAGGAGGGTCGCCATCATTAATAGTTTCCCCAGCGCACGCGATGACAGATTTTTCGTGACCAATTTTTCCACAATTTGGGTTTTAGATAATGCAGCTTTCCATTGGTTATAATTTTTTTGAAAATGATACATTAGTTTTTATGTGAAAACGTTACAAACATACATACGTAGATATAAATACACAAATGTTTCCTCTTTATAATATTAGTTTAGATAACAACACGTTATTAGTCACAGGTAACCATGAAAGACCCAACGATTTAACATCCAATACAACGTAACAACAACAACAAAAATAATGAAGAAATTTTTGTAGAATAACATCACCGTTAATATAAATACAATTAATAAAGCAATAGCAACTCAACTAGAATAAAGAAAGTAGAAAACTGATATAACAAACGAGTAGGATGAAGATATGAATACACCCGCAGCTGACTTGTAAATAGAAATCTCACTGTCAGCTCTGACAGCTGATATCTAGGTTTCTAAAGTGTCGAATGGGGACAGGAAGCCTTTACAAATCGCCTATAAAGAGACCTGAGACAGGAGGATACGTGGCCGTGTACAACACAAAGGACACCCGCGGAGATACTTGTTGGAAGCCATAAAATGACGTTACCAGCGTAGATAAACCAATAAATTGTCACTTTACAATGAAAACAAGTATTATAAAAGAAAACATTGGATTACGGACGACAATTTTACGTGATAACGTCATAAATATTATAATCTGATGGCAATTATAAATTTATTGTGTTAGGGTTATATTATTATTTGAGATCCTCAATTAACTTTTGAGGAAGTAGCAGAGTGTTATTCGATTGTATATTGACTATTATTGCCGAGTTAACACTTATGTATGGTAGTGAAAGTTGGGTATGGCAGAAGAATTACATAAGGAAAATAAATGCGGTAGAGATGAGAGCGTTGAGAAGTACGAATGTATGAGTCAAGAGTGACTGCGAAAGTTGGAAGGGGAAGACCAAGGCGAATGTTCATGGACCAAATCCAGGATATTTTAAATAAGGGCCAGGTCAAGAGTACTCTAAACCGACAAACTTGTATGAAAGGTTTAATGAGAATGAAAGAAGCGAAGGAGATCATGGCAAGTGGAAGGACGTGGTCTCTGCCTACCCCTATGGGTATTCTGGCTAATATTATAGACGTAATGCTCATCAGTGAGCAGGCCTCAAGAGCGGTTGCCTCCTTTTGCGAGACTCTCGCTTATCTCGCTTAAGGAGGCACACAAAGGGAGAGGGTGAATGCCGCTGAGACACTCCGGCCCAGACGAAGGGGAGTAGGAAACAGGAGGCGGAGGTTCATGCAACTCCTCCCCCTGTAGAATATCTGTGAGCCGAATACAACCGAGGGGTCAGAGAGGAATGCCTCAACGAGCCTCTGGCTCCCCACTCATGGTTGACGACGGTCCCGCTGGGTTTTAGTGGGTATTGCGAGTTCTTCCCCCTCGCCGAGTCCCACACTCCCGACCCCACAGTCGGGGTGCGTAAATGCATTCCCCAGCGTCAAAAAAAAAAACCCTATGGGAATGAGGCGTGATGCTATGTATGTAGATCGTATATTTACTATTGCGGAAGTATTCAGTGTTATTGTGATTGTGTTTTAAAATAAGATTGTCAATTGAGTGTTATGAAAGTATCGGTGTTATGTTTAATAAGATGGTGCATTGACTTATTTTTAAATGGTTGCATAAATTGGCGTGAATACCAGTTTTCTTGTCGAGTGTGGGTTATTAGGGAATTAGTCGTTGACGAATATTGGAACTGCTTAGTGCTCAGTTTTGTGTTAATCGTGTTAGTTAATTGGGCTGTTCTGCGATAGAAAGCTAAGTATAATTGTGTTTTATATTTGATATTAATGGATATTGATGATGCAATTGTGTTTCTATGTTAATAATCACGTGAATAGAAAAGAGGAATAACTATGAAGAATACAGATCTTGAAAATTGTGCCTTGAATGTTTGATTGAGTATATTATGTTTATAAATTATTTATTCGGCCATTCCCGATAATTGGGAGACGTATTGTTAAAGCGAAATTAGTAGTACAATTAGTAGTTTACTGCAATTATTGTTTAAAAGGAAACGGAAGCGTTCTTTCGTGCTCTGTCGTATATCGTTACCGATGTTTCACCCCACCACGGGGAAGCCATATAAAAACTCTGGCAAAGATACACGAGGAAGTTCAGTAATGTTTTTTTAATAGTTGGTGTTGAAATTAGAAAAGTGATAAATAGTTAAAGTGTTGTGAATAATAGTGTTCTGAAGTAATGTAGTGTAAAATATATTGTATTAAATATTTGTGAACTTTTAATAGAATTTATATATTCTTAAAAGCACTTGGGCAGATAGAGCTTTTAAATCATACATTAATACTTGCACGAAAGAATGCTTAGGCCGATCGCACCTCTCTATCGCTTATTCCACCGTGACAATGAGTCATGCTTTTCATATATGAAGGCAAACGTCGATTTCGATTGACAGAGGCAAGCCATAGCTGCCGGGTGCCTTTTACTTTGTCTGTAATGCTATATGCCTGTAAATTTTCGTCCATCAATAGATGGACGAAAAATTTACAGCCGAAGGGAAAGTAATGTTTTATTTAATGATAAAGCTTTTACCTGAGCTTTCGAATAGTCTACTTTAATCAAAATTTCGTCAATTTGAAGTTGTCGTTATATTTCAATAAATTGATATTAAACATAAACAAATTATAAACCTTCCTTATGAATTACTCTATCTACAAGTAGAACTACATGAATATATCTTTAGCAGTTTTTGAGTTTATCGACAAGAAACAGACTGACAGATGCGACGAAAAACTTGGTTTTATATGTGAGAGTATGTTAACTATCTACGACTGATACGTCTGTCTAAATATTTCCAATTATTATGTTGATAGATGCAAATATATAAAATTAAACTGCCTTTTGAAAACGTTAAAAAAATACAGTCGTTTTTACGAAATTTCCATAAATGAAACCAAATTTTATCATGTGTTTCTGTGTTTAATACCACAGAAACACACAGAGATTCCAAAAATATCTTATATTATATTATGTAGGAGTAAATTAGCTACCTCTATATAAAAAATAAATAAACAAAGGTATTAGTTAGCCTCCTAAATTACCCTGTTTTGTAGGTATCAAATAAAATTGCTTTCCCATCGCGAGCTCGATCGCTTCATGTTTATTTATTAGATCCTAAAGGATGTTTAATAATATCCCCGGCTTTAAGATTTGCATTACAATAACCGATGAAATAACATTTTATTAAATCCCCTCAGATTAATTTCAACACTTTAGTATTAATTAGTTGTTTATATAAAGTGGAAACAGGTTTTTACAAATAAACAGAATTGGAGTGCATATGTGTAATTCGAAACAGCTTTACACGGGAACAGATGGACCGATTTTGACAAAACTTTCACTAGTAGATTGCTGATGATATTATAAATAACTTAGGAGGCTTTTTTTTAGAAAAAAGCCACCCGGTAGAGCTACTTTATAAATAATACAAAAGATATACCCAACGTATTGTTCCCGATACAGTATTCGTAATACAACCTTTAATTTTCAGCAAATTTTTAATTCAACTGAATTTATCTCGAGGATAGCTGCACCGATTTTGACAAAACTTTCACCGATAAATAGCTGAAGTTATATACATCCAGATCGGCGTACTTATATATTAAACAAAAGTTATAACGTTATCGTAATAGAACTTTTAGTTTAAGGAAATCTTGAATTCAACTGAACTTATTTCGACAACAGCTGGACCAATTTTGACAAAACATTCACTGGTAAATAGCTGATCTAATAAGGAGGAATTGAGGCTTTTATCTTGAAAATAGGCGTTCGGAACAGCTAGTTTTAATTGTAATACAAAAGTATCCAACGTACTGATCCCGATCCAGTGTTCGTAATACAATCCTTAGTTTAAGCAAATATTGAATTCAACTGAATTCGTTATAAAAATTAATCAAAATTCGACGAGTTTGTAAAAAGTTGAGTTATTTATATACGTAAAGGACAAACGTATATAAAGTTCAACTATTTCACAGAGAGTTATCCAAGTATTTTCGATCTTGTAAAAATGAAAAAGTCTAATATTTATTTGACCGAATTGTAAAACTAAATAATTTTTAAATCCATTTGAACTCACAAAACATTCATTAAAATAGATAGAAATTCTGTAGATGTATATGTATCTTTCTAAATATATGACACATCTACAGAATATATAAAATTAAACTTATTGTGGAGTTTTATGGAGAAATTTTCTCAGTTATATCTAATAACGTGAATTATAATCTAGTAAAAGCCTTATTAAAATGCGTACGATCGTTTTAAACATTAATCAGAACATTAATAAGGACCTATATTAAAAAAAATATATACGAAACGAGTATATATAGAAGTTTTTCAACAAACAGAGTCTACAATGTAAGAAATACATTTTCTAAGATTTGAATTATATAATACATAAAAATATGTTTTAATTTCGGTATTCCGTCGAGTCTTTTATAAAAGGAATAATATTTCCGTACTAATAATTCAAAGTATCTCAAAGTTATGCGTAAACAAAGCAATGGGGCATAATTTCGTCCAATAAAGAGATGCTTCGAGCGTAAGGTATCTGGTACAATAGACAACGGGGAACATTTAACCTGTACACTTTATACAGTCGAAATAAAGGTTATAATGGAATAAAATATACCAACATTGGCAACCGTCTGTACATTCCGGGGACAGAATATTTATTCTGGAGACGTCACTCTGGGACGTGCAATTATTGAGAAAATGTTTGCACAGTGGAGTGTCCTCTTGCGCCTGCATCAAGTAGCCCCATTATTGGAAGCAACTGGTGTTTCTAGGATCAATGCGATACTCTAAACATTAGTTAATTATTCAGAGAATATACTTTATATAAATTTGCCCAGGAAAATACACTTTGTCGTTAAGTAAGTAGCAGTCCATTAACGTCCCACTGCTGGGTACAGGCCTCATCACTCATAGCAGAGTTTATACTTACGAAATCATGAACGGCTTCTACAATGTGCCAGGGTTTGATGAAGTATTTTATAAAAAGTGTAACCCGAAGCTAAGAGGTCACAATTTTAAACTTGGGTACAAGCAAATCCATTAAAGCACTTGCCCAGTGAAACAAATTGTCTGAGAGTGTGGTGACTGCGAGATCGCTAAATCAATTCAAGAATAGACTGGACAAGCGCAGAACTGGCATAAAGAACAATTGATCAAGTTCTATAAGGTGCATTAGCATCAGCAAATATAAATAACAATAATGTATCCATCACGCTGGTCTTCTGTAGTTTGACAAGTACAGTACACGAGTGTTTTCTTTATTCCTTCACTCTTATAGTTTGACGTGACAGCAATCTGACACCAAAGAGAGATCAGGCTAAGGGCAGACGGCTTAACTTGCTCTTCGAGGAAAATACTTAGAATTTCGCAACAGCATAGAATCCAGGACCTCATTTGTACCCCAACAAGCTAACCACTAGACCATCACCATGAGGCACACCTTTTTTTGTCGGTGGTCGGTCATTTACGCACCCTGACTATGGGGTCGGGAGTATGGGATTTTGCGAGGGGACAAACTCGCAAAACCCACTAAAACCCAGCAGAACCGCCATCAACCATGAGTGGGGAACTTCCTTTCCGGCCCTTCGGTTGCAGCCGGTTTACAGATATTCTATAGGAGGAGGTGTTGTGTTAACCTCCGCTTCCTGTTCACCCGTTGCTTTGCCTCCTTAAGCGAGATGATAGTCTCGCAAAAGAAGGCAACCGCTCTCTAGGCCTGCTGACTGATAAGTATTGCATGAGGCAGTTCTATTAAAGTAAGGAAATCCAGTAAAAGGTTTCATTTTTAAATAGTAAATGAGTATATTTTAAGGGAAATCAATGGGATAGGGAAGAGAAAGGTATGCAATTAACGATGGAAAAGGATATCAGCCAAATAGCCGCCACGGCTGCTCCAGCAGTACCATATCTTTCTTATGAAATTTTCCATAACCAAGATCCTTGCATATCTACTTCGCTTCTTTCATTCTCATTAAACCTTCTCATTCATTCTTTCATTCTCATTCATACAAGTTCGTCGGTTTAGAGTACTCTTGACCTGGCTGTTATTTAAAATGTCCTGGATTTGGTCCAGGAACGTTCGCCTTGGTCTTCCCCTTCCAACTTTCGCATTCACTCTTGACTCATAAATCCTTTTTGTCAGTCTCCTTTCATTCATTCTCTCTACATGCCCAAACACAACGTTCTCTTATCACACTATTTCTTACTGTGTCACTCAGTTTCAATCCACTCATGCTTCTCAACGCTCTCATCTCTACCGCATTTATTTTACTTTTGTGATTTTTCTGCCATACCGAACTTTCACTACCATACATAAGTGTTGGCACCAACACTCCAGCATGCACAGCCAGTCTAGCCCTTTGAGACACCATCTGGCTATTCATAAAGGCGCGCAGAGCACCATTTACCATATTCCCTGCATTTTTCTCCTTTCAATATCACTTTCACATGTTTCATCTTTTGTAAATTTAGATCCCAAGTATACTAATTCTTTTGCCTCTTCCACTTGTTCCCTATCTAACAAAATATTGCCTTTCATCATAGATGCATCTCTTTTAAAAAGCATAACTTTCGTTTTGCTTACATTTACTTTCATTCCTTTCCCTTTCAAAGCTTCATTCATAATATTTGGCATCTCCTGTAGCTCATTAGCGGATGACGCAAGTATTACTTGATCATCAGTGTAGAAACATTTGATGAGTAATTTATTCATTTGTTGTATATAGATGTGTAAAAATGCTTTATTGTTAAAACTATTTGCAGGGTTTGAAAAATCAGTGTCCCACATTCCGATCAACCGGGCTCAATTCGCACCCAGGGGAGTGTTTCATTACTTTTATCAAATTTAGCGGAAAATCAAATCTTTCAATGAGATTATCCCGCCGTCCTCCACGTCTGTGAAATACCAATGAGTTCACGCTCAACCTTATATTGCTGTATTATTTTGTAACAATTTATTTATTTACCAAAGATATTTTCTGTTAGAGTTCTGTGGAGCTTCTGGTAACGGGTATCTACTAATGGGCGTTGGGTCATCTGTTAAATGATTATACTTCAAAATCTTACAAACAGATCTTACTTACGAAGTAACAAAGATGTCTCTTAATAATTTTAAATCTTTTATTTAAAAAAAACTAATTGGGAAATGAGATATAAAATTCGTCTTAACTTAGAAAATACATAGTGAATTGATTTCCAGTTATATTGTATTAAATAATATGTCAGTGTCATTAAATCTAAGTATACTCGTATTCCTATTCTTGCTTCATTAAATTTACTTCTATTATAATGTCAAATATATTACATTGGATTGAAAAATATGTCAGTGTCATTAAATCTAGTTATAGTCCTATTCTTTCTTTATTTATAAATATAATAATGTCATTTGAAGTGGGGTTGCCCTCATATGGGCAAAAAGGCCTCCTCCATCCTACTCCATTGTCTCCGATCTCGTGCCAGCCTTGTCCACGTTGCTCCAGCAAGGTTTACAATATCGTCTCTCCATCGGCGTGGTGGGCGTCCGCGAGGTCTTTGAACATCCCGTGGCCACCAATGTAAGACGCGTTCACTCCAGCGATCATCACTAGTGCGCACCACATGGCCTGCCCAGCGCCATTTTAATTTGCAAGCAAGTTGGGCTGCGTCTATAAGCTTCGTCGACTTTCTAATCGAGGTGTTCCGTATCTTGTCTTTTAGCTTCAACTGTAGCATACTTCTTTCTGTAGCTCTTTGAAAAGCTAACTTAGAAGACAAAAAGGCGTGGGAGTGAACGAATTGCTCTATATGTATATAGATACAGAATAAATTTTAAATAAATATTGTAATGATGATAACAAAGAAAACGTACACCCGACTGAGTTTGTTGTGGGCTCTTCTCAGATCAGAGCGCGAAGAAACCCTCGTAACTTTAAATTGTAAGTCGTTTTCTAATGTTATCATCAGTCATTCATTTAAATATTATATGAAAAAAAGAAGATATTTGACGATTCATAAGTGCTGTAATAGGCTCACTTGAATAAAGATGTCTTAACTTTGACTTTGACTTTAAATCATTACCTTATTCATCATCATTCTTTGGTTTACATAACTAGGTGATCCTTTTGGTGTTCTCAATTACGTATAAATACAGGAAACCTGTTCTTAGTGAGTTTAGGGTGCAGAAGAAATGTATACTAAATTTGATTCAATCTCCGAAGTATTCATATACACATATTTACGCAATATATACATACACAAAGACCTGTAATGATATAGACTAGGGGTCGGCACCTAGCGGTCGATCCACGCCAATATGCTTATAATATTTTTGGCCCAAACCAATATCCTCATAACATTTGTAGTCCACATCAATATCCTGAAAACTATTAATGAAATTTGTGACTCGCACAAACATGCATATTACATTTTTGACTCGCTTCAATATGTTTATAATATTTGTGGCCCACACTAATATGCTTGACTGCCTCATTGGTCTAGTGGTTAGCATATTCGACTACATACTTGAGGTCCTGGGTTCGAGTCCCGGGTCGGGCAAATTCACAAATGGATATTGAGTATTCCATTAAGATTTTCTCAATATTTGCCCGAAGTTGGGAAGTTGGCGGTGCGATCGACCCCCGTGCCTCGGAGAGCACGTTAAGCCGTCGGTTCTGCGCCCGATCTCTCTCCAGTTGTGTTGGAATACCGTTACATCGGACTATGAGAGTGAAGGAATAGAGAGTGCACTTGTGTACTATGCCTGCCAATCTACAGTGGAGCAGCGTGGTGGGTCTATGCTCTAAAAACTCTCTCTCATATGAGTGAGGAGGCCTGTGCCCCGCAGTGGGACGTTAAGTGGGCTGCTACTTACTTTACTTTACTAATGTGCTGATGACATTTGTGGCCAACACCAGTGTGCTAATGTAATTTGTGGCACGCACCAATATGCATATTACATTTTTGACCCGCATCAATATGTATATAATATTTGTAGCCCGCACCAATGTGCTGATAACATTTATGGCCCATATTAATGTGCTAATGACATTTGTGGCCCGTACCAACATGCATATTATATTTTTGACCCACATCAATATGTTTATAATATTTTTGTGGCCCGCACTAATGTTCTGATAACATTTGTGGTTTATACCAATATGCTAATGACATTTGTGATCCGCATCAATATCCTCATAATATGAGAAGCCCGCATCAAAATCCTCAACACATTTGTAGTCTTGCTATAAGAAGTTTGCCAACCTTTGATGTAGATCAATCTATTTGACCGTTATAGTATTTTTGTTTATCCGTCTATTGAAGCATTTATCATTTCCATATCTGTCTAGATTATTTTTCATCGTGTTTTTTCTATATTTTAATAGTTATTCTGTTTGTTGAGGCGAAGACATTAGTGTAACGAATACGACATTGTTTTACATCGTTACAAAGTGTTTTATATGTACCTATCTATTGTCACGATTGTAGGCCGTTATAAGCCTCACTGGACACAATAAAAATCAAAGGGCCTCATGAACCGAAACCTACCTGCCAGTTTTATTAGGTCTACTAGAATTTGAAATTTTATTTATATTTCTTACTCGACTCGGCGAACTCTGCGCCGCTTTAGAGGTGATAAATGAGCCAGATTTTGGATTATATTTTTATTAGGATAATATAATTCAAAAATTCTTTATTGGCCATGTCATTTATGTTGCACATTTTAGTAAAGCACCTTGTAATTAACGACATTTTTCGTTTTATTATCAGGCACAAGAACAAATAAAGCTGATGATCTTCCTACTCGTGTGCATATCACATGTAATTGTCCATGGGAAAAATATGGTTATGGCGAATTCAAGACGGATCGGAAATTGAAGTCGATTAAACTCAAATGACATATTGGTTGAGTTTATCGGGATTTTTGGAATTAGAACTTCCTCATCTTCGAATTATTCTGTGAGTCGTCGTCGCTGGACATAGCTCTCACGTAATGACGTCCACAAGGCCCGATCTTGTGCCGCCTGGCTCTAGCAGCAGCCCGCGACCCTCTTTATATCGTCGGTCCACCTTGTGGGTGGTCTGCCTACATTGCGCCGTCCGGTGCGGTGTCGCCACTGAAGCACCTTCGTCCCCCAACGTCCATTGGTCTTTCGGACTATATACCCTGCCCATTGTCACTTCAGGTTCGTGATTCGTAGGACTATGTCGGTGACTCTGTTTCTGGCCCTCTTCATCGCACGCTCAGTGACTCTGAGCTTCCGCATGAGGTCCATAGTCAGCGACATCACATTCTCTGAGTATCGTGGCGTAAATCACACTTTTCATCAATTCACTTAACATCAAACGAGCTTCGTTGAACAGTTTTGGTTGGTTTATGTTTCCAAGCATACTACAGAGTCAACCTTGAGTATATTAGGGAAGTATGAAAATAGTTCCCGTGACCGAGAAGTTAAGGAGTGGAAGGCTAACCTGGTATGGACATGTCATGAGAAGGGAGGATAGCCATGTATGCAAGAGGGCCCTAAATATGATGGTAAGCCGCAGGGCTGGGAGAGGGGGACCAAAAAAAGATGTGGCTGAACTGTGTGAAAAAAGATATGTGTGCATGGAGTGTGAATGTAGAAATGACAGCCTACCCACCTTGCCAGCCGACTTTAGACAACAGAGTCAACCTTTAGTAGCAAATTGGTGCGGTGGTAAAAAAAAGTAAAAGTATCCTATATCCTTCACCTGATTCTAAGCTACCCCCCAGAAAGATTTCAGCCATCGGTTCAGCAGTTCTCATAGCGTAACTAACATGACTTTCTTTTATATTTATATAGATATAATATCTAACAGCAAACAGACAGAAACCAGTATAAATTGAACTATTTAAAAGATGTATTGTATATGCTCGATAAAGTGAGATCACCACGTTTCGTATTTAATTACGTAGTCGATGCGACCTTTTCAGTAAAAGTAGCTGTATATTTTTAGTTTTAGGTTTTAACCGTCAAAAAGTTGAACTGACGGCTGAAGCGGAGTTTAACGAGTACTTAATAATATGAATTTAATTAGAGGTGCTTTTTAATACAGTTTAAATGTAGTGTAATGTATGATAGATGACATTTAACGTATTACCAGCTATGTGTGTGCAGTAAGATATATTTACAGTGAGGGGCAATATCGCGAATAGTGTTATTTCGCTATATTCAAATTTAAAAATTCTTTATTAAAGTAGGCTTTTGCAGCATTTTTGAATCGTCATATATTGTTTCATCTGCATAATTCAATGTACGACTGCTAATGATATAAAAGAACGAGTTATAATCTAAAGTTACGAGGCTTTTTCGCGCCTTTGAAAAGCTCAGAAAAAACTGAGTCAGATCTTCTTTTTTGCGAAATTGCACGGGTCAGCTAGTAGCCATATAGATTTTTTTTTGATTACTATACAATTAAAGACAAAGGTTTCGAAATTCTGCAAAAAAAATTCAGTCCCACATTGAAGGATTGAAGACAATATATCACATTGAAACGCCGCCTGGGAGCGATCTAAACAAAATGGTATCCGTTACATATCAAAACTAAACGAGTTGCAATTTAACTCTTAAAATGTTAACAATAAAACTTTTTTAAACATGTTTTCGATTGGCAAAACAGGGCTTTGAATAAGTACATACAAATTTTAGTCGCTACGGTTTACGCGTAGAGTTATCTACCTAAAGGTAAAGAGATTCGTTATATAAAACCGCAAAACAAACGTAATATACCATAAATGATAGGTAAAAAACATTAATTAATTCAGTAATTCAGTTACATCGTTATTTTAACGCCAATTAAACTGGCTGCGGTTTTTAACGCGGCCTTGTTGGTAGTGAGTATGCGAATATGAAAAAATTCTTACAGCGTACATTGCTATATTTTTATTTACTGTGCCTTTTTACACGGTTCAGGGGTTTTTAAAGGCCTTTCTTATTATATGTGTTTTATTTAATATAATTTTATTTAATGTGGTATAATAGCAAACAGGGCCACGGTTTTATTCTACTTAACCTGTATTAAATGAGGTTAAAACTAACATTTAAATAACAACATAAAAGATTGACTAAAATGCCTAATTTACCTCTTTATAGTCACACTAGTGGCATTAATTTGAATTGTGATAGTATTCCGCTACCTTTAGTTAGTTGCCTTGGGTTCTGATACGAAGCTGTATAAAACCATTAAGAGGTACATCAATTTTGTTTTAATCCGGAATGATTCCGGAAAGTGGCGCCTATACAGGAAACAAAAAAAAATTTGCGAAAGTAGAGTTGCGTTGGTTTGGACATGTAATGAGAAGGGATGAAGGCCATATGACGAAGTCTGCATTAAATGCAATTAAAGGAAAGAAAAGCCGTGGTCGCTCTCCCACAACTTGGATGAGCACCTTTAAAACAGACATTAAGTCAATGGGTGTCTGCCCAGAAATGGCATTCGATAGAGGCAAATGGCGTTTACATACTCAGAGAGCTGCCCCAACTGACATGGGACAATAGCAAGGGTATAGATAGATTTCAGACTGTACCCTCACTGAGAATAATACAGCTTGTTAGACAAACAAATTATTGTTAAAGTTCGTTTTGAGGTATTTCTCCCTTCCCTCAGCTGGAATAAGAGGGTATGGGATGCTCTTTATCAGATTGATGCAGGTTCTAATCGGTCGCGGCTGTTCTGAAAGTTCCTGCATTGTATTGACCGTGAAGAGTTAACCGCCTGACATGAGTGGGGTGCAGCTGTTGACATTTTAGCAGAGTGTACAGCCTGGGGACTTTCGTCACGAGCGTCACCTCCTTGTAGCGCTAATTAGCTCGAAACTTTTTCTGGATTGCGTTGTAGGCGTAATGCTCTCCAGGGAGGGATGCTGGGTGGTGGTAATCCTCTTTTTTAAGGCGGTCGTTTCGCTGAAAGAGGCCCACGTGCGAGAGCCCATTCAGAGAATGTGTGTCCTACTAATAGATGAAGACGGTACCGTTGGGTTTTACCGCTTGGGTATTACGTGGTTCCCCCCCTCGCCGAGACCCAAACTCCCGACTAGAACCGAAAAAGTAAAGTCCATCATCTCGAGGGCATAACTCTGCCCTTAAATCGGCATGTGCGATGTTGTATTCAGATTTATGGGCATTATACAAGACAGCAAATATTAAGGTAATTATGAATTGAAGAACCTCTACCTCTATCCATTGATAAGTTACTCGGATTCTAGCTTAGAGAGTAATAAGAACTAATACGACATCATGATCTTAAATATGGCCGATATACCAAGAGGATTTAGCATAGTTCCTGGGTTCTTATTGTTCTGAGTCTGGACTGGTGGCTTTAGCTGTACCACCCTACCAGCAAACACCTCCCGCCAACGAAAAATTCGGATTTCAGTATAATGCTGTGTAGAAACCTTAAGATTTTAATTACCACTTACAGGATTAGCGTGTTTTCATGTTAAATTGATCACCAGTTACAATCAGGTGGGATAACAGTCAAGCACTAAACCTGTCAGCAATAAAAAGATCACATCTCAATTACAAGCGTCAAGTAAAACAATAGAAAGACTTTCGTATAAAACTTGAGAGGGAGCGTAATTTAATAATGACCCGTTTACTAAGTGACCAACTAAGTTATTTAGTGACAAAGTTGCATTAAGGTACAGTTAAGTAGCATCGCTTTCGTAGCGTAACTTTGGCCATCTCCAACTTTTCACTTTAACCTCTTACTCTATTTGCAATTATATTAGAGTTTGTAATATACTCTTATATATACTAGGTATTAGGAGACCGCTTCTGAAAACGAAGACAGACGATAGTACTTATGACATCTTTGCTGATGTGACGGAAAAAAATGGATACTGGTTAAAAAAAAGGATTTTTAAATCTTGTTATTGTATTATTTACGATTCATTATGTTAGTACTGCTAAATGAAACAATAATTTCGTTACAATTATTTTACTGCTAAATAAACCAATGAATGGAGCGAAAAATCGTCGAACGTACGTTCGTTGACCCGAGCGTTAGCTGATTTTAATGTCGTCATTTGTCAGCAAAGATCTTATTATTACTATCGTTTGTCTTTCGTTTTCGGAAGCGGTCTACTAACACCTTGTATACAAGTTAAAAAATAATACTAATATTGTATAAATATTATTATTGCTACGCTATCTTACATTAGCATTTTAAACTGATAACATTAAAAGCTTTTAAACCTTTTACGCAAACTTTCAATAGATAGAGCTTAAGAATTTTGGGCAAAATAAAAACAAATAATGAATTAATATTAATAAATTCTATTTTAATATCAAGGTGAAGAAAAAATAATGTATTTCAACTTGAGCGAATAGGTAAAAAGGCATATTATTGGCTATTGAAAGTATAAAGTGGAGATATAGGAATAGTTAACTCATACTCGTAGAAGGAATAAAAAGATTGTTGTTTTTAATATCGCTAAAGTTTAAAAGAGGATGCACTAATTTGGCTAATTTTACACTTTGAACATTCGTAGGAGTATAAAAAATATATAATCCTCAAAAAAATTGAATACAGTAATTATTAAAATATTACGTACCAATTGATATTTCACGAAAGTTGGGTCCTTATGTTAAGTGCTTGCTGCGTGCACTACCTGTAAAGGAAAAAAAGGTTAAAAGCATAATTCTAATCAATCTATACACATAAAACACAAAAATTGTTTCTTTAAGACTTGGAAACTGTACAAACGAAGATTAGGAACCCAGTGCCACTTCTGGATACATACATACATAGCATCACGCCTCATTCCCATAGAGGTAGGCAGAGACAACATCCTTCCCCTTGCCACGATCCTTGCATATCTCCTTCGCTTCTTTATACTGGCTGTGGGCCTCGTAAGAAGACTCAGAGTCACTCAGTGGGAAATGAAAAGGTCTATGCTCGGGGTATTTCTACGCGATCAATTCAGAAATAAGGAGATCCGTAGGAGAACTAAAGTCAACGATGTAGCCTACCGAATTGCAAAGCTTAAATGGCAATGGGCAGGGCACATAGACTGCAGAACCGATGGACGTTGGGGCCCGAAAATACTAGAATGGCAGCCTCGCACCTGGAAAGGTAGCTTCGGCAGACCCCCCACCAAGTGGACCGATGTCATTTGATGGGTCGCCGGCAGCCGCTGTATACAAGCGGCCCAAGATCGAGTCCAGTGGAATTTATTACGAGAGACCTTTGTCCAGCAGTGGACGTCGATTGGTTGAAATGACGACGACGATACCCAGTAAGACCACTTCTGCACATATCAATAGGTTATCTACTGATGCTGAACTACACTGAAATCACTCTGGGTGCCTCAACGGCCTCAATATCCCACCAACTCCACCCTGGGACAGTCTCCAATTGCGAATCCACTCAGCGTTTGGAACCCTCTCAGGATTACCTCTTGAGTAACAGGAGCGACAGGCCCCCAATTACACTGCATGCAATCCGAATTGCCCTGTTGATAATTAAACCCATGACTTGTGCTAGCAAGCGTACTACCGCCATTATTCCGGCGAGAACATATAGCAGAAGAAAGGCATATCATTGTTCTTTTTTAAAGGTATATAGCGAAACTTGAAGAGGTAAAAAAAGCAAGAAGAAAAGAAAAACATTCTATTGTAAAGTATAAGTGGTGAAAAGGTACAACAATAAACTAACGAGTAACGCCCGTTATCCCAACTCATGTCTCGTATTATATACAAGTTTTGTACGACTTGGTATCTTAAGTACCCAAGTAATGAACTTTCTTTTGAAGTGAATACTTTTTTTGATGTGCTGCGTTTTACTTGTATTGAATGAGACTGCGCCGTCACGATGTGCTATATAACGCTCATGCAAGTGAAGTCGTATCTGGTCAATTAAGGCAGTGGCACAGTTAATCAACAATTTAATGTAACTGTAACACTTACATTAATATATGTCGGAGAATAAAAGAGGAGAGCATAAATCATGGGGGCGTATGGTTTTCCGCCGACATCGTCATTAATAGGATCCATAGTTTCAATACTGTGGGCGGTCGTTGGGTAATGTTGGTGCAATCATACACTTTACTAATTAACTCAGATTGTTATGTTAAATCACTTAATGTTCCGATGTCAATATGTCAATTTACACAAATTCATTAATAATAATAGCTAGGAACGCGACAGTTTCAAAAGCCGACCGTACCGGCGGGCCGTCACCTGAGAACTACTGAGAGACGCGCGCTGGACTGCCACTTATTGATTCTGCCCCATGCCTATTGCTCACGGATCAGCGATCCACAGACTCCGACATATATATTATATATATAGATGTTAAATTCATATTTAGACTAACAGAAACTAAACAATATTTATATATTATAGCAAAATGACCGGTTTAGTGAGAGATTTCATTATCACATAAACGGTTATAGCGAGTCAGCCTTAAAAGATAGCCGTCAACTATTATACATATTTTTTTTAAGAACTTTTAGAGGACCAATTCCGTCGTATAGAATCTTTGTGTGACTTTAACCATTTACACATCGCCCGCAAATGAAGTAAAAGGAATACATTTTACCCAGTTTTTGCAAAGTTTTTAATCATAGCTCCACTCCTATTAGTTGTTCCGTGATATTTTATAGCCTCTAGCCTACTACGATAATTGGAGTATCTAAAACTAAAAGAATATTGCAATTAGAATTAATAATTCCTAAGATAATAGTAATAACTTTATGAGTTCTATCAGGAAATGATCCTCTGCTAGTGAAGGCAATACTCGTATCATATTACGTTAACCAATAGCCTAGCATTTTTATTACCAAAAAACACGTTAATTAACAGGAAATTGCTTTGTTAAAATAATATGTATTCAATTTAAAGCATCATTGGTCCACAAATAAGTCTAATTGCCATTAAAGAGTAAATATATTTTAATACAAATGAAGTGAATTAATGGAAACATAGTGTCGATTCACTATACCATGCTCTGAATTAATTATTCTCTAAAAATGTTTAATTTTAGTGACGCACGAAAAATTTTGTACAGTTTCTGACTTCACCTATATAAAGATATCAAGATCTTAAACTAAAACGTTCTATAAATAGAACGTTATGATATAAAAGAAGATGTTTTGGTTTGGGAATGTAGAGAGAATGAATGAAAGAAGACTGACAAAAATAATTAATGAGTCAAGAGTAAATGCGAAAGTTGGAAGGGGAATATCAAGGCGAACGTTCCTGGACCAAATCCAGGACATTGTGGAAGGACCAGGACCTCAGGTCGCTAATAGCTGGCGTGGCTACTGTGGAGGCGATCCGTTCTCACCTAGAGCAATGGCTTTCCAGGAGGCACGGGACGCATTCCTACAGACTGGCGCAGGTTTTGACCGGACATGGCTGCTTTGGAAAGTTCCTGCACCAAATTGGCTGAGAGGAGTCGCCTTGCCACGAGTGTGGTGTAGCTATCGACTTAGTACGTCACACTGTGTCAGAATGCGCAGAATGGGTACCTCAGCGGCACCGCTTGGTGGCGCTGATCGGCGGAGAACTCTCGCTTGAGAGCATTGTAGGCGCGATGCTGTCAAATGAGAGATGTTGGGCGGAAGTGGCCCTTTTCTCGTCGCTCGTCGTCGCTTCAACCGATGGACGTCCACTGCTGGACATAGGTCTCACGAAATGATGCCCACAAGACCCGATCTTGTGCCGCCTGGCTCCAGCGGCTACCGGCGATCCTCCTTATATCGTCGGTCCACCTTGTGGGGGGTCTTCCTACACTGCGTCGTCCAGTGCGGGGTCGCCATTCCAGCACTTTCCGACCCCAACGTCCATCGGTTCGTCGGACTATGTGCCCCGCCCATTGCCACTTCAGGTTCGCGATTCGTAGAGCTATGTCGGTGACTTTGGTTCTGCTACGGATCTCCTCATTTCTGATTTGATCGCGTAGAGAAACTCCGAGCATAGCCCTCTCCATCGCACGCTGAGTGACTCTGAGCTTCCGCATGAGGCCCATAGTCAGCGACCACGTCTCAGAACCGTAGGTCATCACTGGCAACACGCACTGTTCGAAGACTTTGGTCTTCAGGCACTGAGGGATATTGGACGAAAAAGTCTTCCGGAACTTCCCGAACGCTGCCCAACCGAGTTGGATTCGGCGGTTGACCTCTTTCTCGAAATTGGACCTACCTAGCTGGACTATGTGTCCCAGGTATGTATACTCGTCAACAATTTCGAGTGTAGAGTTCTCAACGATGACTGGGTGGAGCGGAACATGGATATTGGACATAACTTTCGTCTTATCCATGTTCATTTTTAGGCCCACCTGTCGAGAAGCTCTGCTGAGGTCATCGAGCATTGCATTGAGATCTTCCAGAGTCTCTGCCATAATGACCACGTCGTCGGCAAACCGTAGATGAGTGATGTACTCGCCGTTGATGTTGATGCCCAGTCCGTTCCACTCCATAAGCTTAAACAGGTCCTCCAACGCCGCAGTAAAGAGCTTCGGGGAGATAACATCTCCCTGTCGCACTCCACGCTGCAGTTGGATAGACTCTGTGCTTTGGTCCTGTATACGGACTGACATAGTGGCGTTTTCGTACAAACACTTCAACACGTGTATGTACCGGTGGTCAATTCGGCATCTCTGCAAAGATCTCAACACGGCCCATGTTTCCACCGAATCGAAGGCTTTCTCATAGTCCACGAACGCCAAGCAAAGTGGCCGATTATACTCCTCGGTCTTCTGTATAATCTGCCGCAGCGTAAAAATGTGGTCTATGGTACTAAAGCCTTTTCGGAATCCGGCTTGTTCGGGGGGCTGGAAGTCGTCAAACTTGCGAGCGAGACGATTCGTAATGACCCTCGAGAACAGCTTATAGACATGACTTAGCAGCGCAATAGGTCTATAGTTCTTCAATAAGGTGTTGTCACCTTTCTTGAAGAACAGAACTACCACGCTCCTATGCCACGCCTTTGGCACCGTACCTTCCAGGATGACGGAATTGAACATTCGCTGAAGGACTTTTAGAATGGGTTTTCCACCCGCCTTCAGGAGTTCCGCTGTGATTCCGTCATCACCAGGTGCCTTGCTGTTCTTCATCTGTTTAAGGGCCATACTAATCTCGTACAAGCTGACGTCCGGGATATCTTCGGTATAATGTCGGGTAAGTTTGGCACGAGGATCTTTAGCCAAACTATCAATAGGCTTGCAGGTCGATGTGTATAACTGTCCATAGAAACTCTCAACCTCCCTCAAAATCTCAGGTCTAGAGGCAATGAGTTCGCCGTTGCCGGTCCTTAGTCGCGTCAACTGGCTTTGACCGATAGACAGATCTTTTGCGAACACTTTAGTACCTCTATTGCGTTCGATGGCGTTTCGTATACGCTCGGTATTAAAGTGGCGCACATCACGCTTTTGCGATTTAGAGATCTGTCTATTGATCTGCCGGTATGCGGACGCGTCTGCAGCAGACTGCAAGCTCATTGCATGTCTCTGTTCCATGAGATTAAGAGTATGGTCTGAGAATCTCTTGGTTTTCTGTCTACGGGGTTTATAGAATTTCATCCCAACCGTATGGACAGTTTCCACTAGCCCATTGTTTAGTTCGTCCACGGATTCGCATTCCTCGAGGCAAGCGAAGCGGTTTTGCAGCTCCAGTTGAAAGCTCTCGGGGTCTTGGATATGAGCGCGAGTGGGTCGGAGCGTTGACTTCACCAGTCCAGGCCCTTTTCTGTGAGACTGTAATTTCGCTAAAGGAGGCCCACGAGCGGGGTAGAGAGAATGCAGTAGATGCTCTCTCTCACCGCCGATGGAGGCGGGATAATAGGCGGCGCTTGTTTGCGCACCTGCTCCCACCTCCATGAATCCTCAGTCGGACTTATCTAGGGCACCAGGGAAGAATGCGCAAGCTGAACCTCTGGTGTCTCACTTACGGATGAAGAGGGTTCCGCTGGGTTTTAGTGGGTATTGCGAAGTCTCCTCTCTCGTTGAGTCCCACATTTCCGACCCATTCAGGTCATGGTAAGTGCGTAAAAGCATTTCCCAGCGCAAAAAAGGAAATCTTAAATAACTTGTATGAAAGGTTTAATGAAAATGAAGGAAGCGAAGGAGATATGCAAGGATCGTGGCAAGTGGAAGGACATGGTCTCTCCCTACCCCTATTGGAATGAGGCGTGATGCTATGTATATATTTATGTATGTAGATCTTAAATTAAACCTCTTTTTAAATTTGACAGATAAAAACTTCATTGTAATCTCACCTGATGGGTATAGGATGGAAACAGAAAGTTTATGCTTAGCGGTACATTTTAAATCAAATAAGATTACGAACTCTAAACTTTTCCCTTCAGCAATCATTGCACAATTAACCCAGAAAGATGGCGAGCTACACAATGCAAGATTTTGAAAATCGATGAGTGTTTGGTAGCATATAATTGTAAAACCAGCAAATTTTAGTCTGAGCAAGCGCCATCAGAATTGCCTCCAATATCGGACTCTAAATAACAATGTAATTTAAAGTTCAATTATTTTACTAAAGTTATACCTGCAGTGTGAAACCACCAAAATGATAATTTACCAAATAAAAGGTCATGTTTCCTCGTCATTATATTTACGTGGGTCTTTTGCCGTATTGCGGTTTCAATTTTATATTAAACATAGCAACTAAATTAATAAAATCTAGAAAGTTTTAATAACGGGTAGCATAATTCATTGATATTCCTTACCTATTGTTAGTCACGTTATGTTGTATAGCCTGAAGTCTTCGTCAATTAATAAGTTATTCAACTTTCAAGTAATCTATCAATTCGAGTCAGTAGTTTCTGTGATTAATGCCATCTAAGAAATAAACTCTTCACTTATATCTAAACTATGATTGTAAGTATGTATGGTTGTAACGTGTTCACACTAAAACTATTGGACCGATTTTAAAATTTTTTCACCATCAGAAAGCTGCATTTACATTGAGTAATATAAGCTATATTACTTTCTCAAAAAAATATGGATCCGTAGTGAAAATTCATTAATATAACCCAAGGTGTGAAAGAATTGGTCACAAAAAATCTGCAATAGCGTGCACTGGGGACACTATTGATGATACAATAAAATAATGTTCTACATTATTATAGAAGGTATTAATATCTATAAAAAAGTCTATTATACTATATGTCCAACTACTGTAGTTATGCCAATAGAACAATTTTTTTACATTTTAAAAGTTAATAAAATCACCGACAATAATCAAACCATATTATTCATACCTCTGTATTAATCCCTTTCCTATTAAATAATATTTTATCAAAAGCCGTTTCAATACCTACGAAATACTTTTTAAATTATTAAAATCGAACATTCCATTCAAAAGATATAACGAATTTAAATTCTAAAGAAACTTGTAGCGACCCTTATAACTGGGCCTACGACTGGTGAGTTAGCTCATATGCCAAGGATACCAAGGATACCCACCGATATACCTATACTGTTTTGATTTTTATCAAGCTCAGCATCAGCTTTTGTAGATATAGATTTTTATATAAATCAGAGAAATAACTAATCATTAACACTGAAGATTAATATACTTAAAGAGTGCTACTTCAATTAGCAATCGTATTGTCTGTTCTCTGATTGAGATTCCTAAGTAAACCACTCCTTGTTGAGTGTTTGCCACACAGAGGGAGATTTCTTCAGTAAATTGTGTTTGCTTTTCTGTTTACCTGTCACTTTTACTACTGTTGCAAATCAAGTTATTCGAAAGGGAAATAACACTCAGTTCATGGGCAGGCACTGCCAAGTTTCTCTTCATAAAAAGAAACTCACGTAAGCTTCTTAAGTAAGCTTGATTATTCATTCCAATACGTCAATGAGCTTTTGCTAGACTTTAAAAAAAATTGTGAGAAAACCTGCATTTTCTGGCATTCTGGGACTTTGTAGCTTGCTAAACAGCATTCTCTTTATCAAAGGAAACTTATGTAAGTTTCTTAAGTAAGCTCGATAGTACATTTCAATCTATCATTAAGCTTTTTGGTGAAGGAAAAATCGTCACGATAACTGTATATTTCGGGATTCTGAGGTATGTGTAGCTTGCCAAACAGCAAGTAGGTGTACGCCCTTAATATCATCTCTCGTATAAGGAGGATTGTGCCCAGCAGTGAGGATTAATAGGAAGCTACTTACCTTAGGCCTTTAAATTTGCTTTCGAATTCATCAAGAAGCTAATAAAAACCAGGGGTATCCGATTTAATGTCAAAATTTACGCTGGGAAATGGGTTTATGTACGCCGATCAGAGTAAAATCTTATCGGCATTATGGGACTCGCTGGTAAGCCAGAATACCCACTAAAACCCAGCGATACCCTCCGCATCCTTTACTGGACAACCAGAGGATCGGTAGACGCAATCTACCCTGACACTCCGGAAGATTCCTCCGGGAAACTTAAGAAGGTAGAAAGAGAAACGCAAATCGACGTCTCCTACCTCCCAATCTCCTGCGCCGAAGTAAAGGAGCGTCTATAGCGTTCTCCCTGTGCCTCTCGTGTGCCTCCTTCAACGATATAAGTTTTGTTAGTTTAACAAAGCTATTTGCTTAGAGAATTTTCTTTTAAACACTGTTTTGACGTGAATACGTCTATAAAATTGTATGCATAGGGAGGCAATTCAAAAAAACGAGTGATAAAATCTAGGGATACAGTATGGTGTTGTAGCTACGTATCTATCACCTCCATCTGAAATTCAATTACACCACTGGATAGCTGAAGGATCAAAGAATTTAATAAACTAACTAAGGACTGTAACACATCGCGCTCGGCGAAAGGGGAAGCCCCGTTACGAGATATTTATGTATAACAAACGGCTATGTCCATAACACAGCCATACACCATTTTTTATAAATAGATATGTAATCTATTTATCATCTAAAATTTAAAAAAAATTACAGGTCCTCTACTCTTTAAATTTTTATAATCGGTTTAAGTTTGTTACGGAAGAAACAAGGTTAAACGCAGAACAGACGGTCAAAAAACTATCGCTTAATTACACAATGCTTTTAAAATAATGCGTTAACATTTTATATATAGAAAATATATTTCCAAATACGGTATTTATAAAATTGACGAGTTTTAATTTGCACCCTTTCCCCAGCGAATGGATATATCGAAAGGTTGTATGGAAATTTAATCGAAGTTTTGATTAAACACTAACGTACATTTCAATAAAGCTTCCAACAGAAATATGCCAACGTTTTACAGTAATCCATCGGTATTGTTGTAAAGGTTTTTTGTGTATCCCTTAGATTGCCCGACCGCATTCTATTGGCCCCCGTAATTTCCCTGCGCTTTTTAACGGAATTACCGTTCGTTGCCCCGCGGGTGGAATGACGTTAAAGTGGCTCTTGGGGCTTAAATGTTAATGAAAGACTACCAAATGTTATGATTTTTATAATTGCTAATAATTCAACTATACAATCTCATATTTTGTTTTATTAAATTAAGACTTTGGTGTAGCATCACGTTGCGCTAAACTTTGAGATTGTGAAAAAAGTCCGTCTTGTATTTACAGGCTCATATCTTAAAAATTAAAACTTACCTCAAGGCTTTTCAATGTTATTCACGTCACTTATATAATCAAAACTGTAGTTTTGATTATATAAGTGACGTGGGATCGTTTATTAGGGATTATTTGTAAATAATCCCTAATAATCGATCATAGTTTATAAAATACCACAAAAAAGTTAATGACCTTCGACGCGACACACGCAGCGTTAGTAACGGTCACTTTATAATTGATTTATTTCTATTATCTAGTGTTATCTCTATACATATTTTGCTACAACAGTTACCGAGAAGCGAAGTAGATAATACACATTATGAGTTAAAGAGATAGAGATGCATATATTTCCTATTGTCCGATTTGAGATAGAACTATCGTATTATGTCAACAAGTAGTTGATATGGGTAATTTAAGGGATGAGAGGCAATTTAGCTCTTACCAAGTTTAACGCGCTTTAATGGTAGACTAAAATCAGATGAGATTACAGTCACGTGCTGACTTAACTCAGTAAAAAGTCTTCGCTTTTTGTTTTTGTAATATGCTCGGTTTAGCACCCATTACTTTTCTGGTTTCAGAGTTTATATAGTGAAATGTTGTCTTTTTAGAAGCTTTCTGTGTTATTTCTAAATGATAAAAATATGCTGAAGTTTCCAAAAACACATTAACAAGTTTCCCTTAATTAAAAAGGTGTAACTGTATCTGGATTAAAAGAGTTTATCCCCTGAATATCTCGTAAATTACATGTCCCTTTCGTTTCGGTTAAACAAGGGTATTCACACCTTTTAATCTAAACCGTTCTAATTTGTGGACAAAACTTTGGGACCATTACGGTAATAATAGGTATAAAATTACGTAAAGATCCTTACATATAATAAAACAAAATCCTCCGCCAAATCTGTCTGTTTATTAGTGATTAACTTAAAAACCACTCAATGGGTTTTAATGCAGTTTTCACCAAAAGATAGAGCGAATTCGTAAAGAAGTTTTGCTTCTGTAATTTGTTAAGGTTTTATGTTAATTAGTTGAGATACGACATACATTATCGGAGCTGTCGGAAATAAAAGCCCTCTGAGAATTTTCAACGCAAATACTGCCACATCTATTTAAATTATAACTAAACAATGCTTTTTTTTATTTATCCAATACGTTGTACACTAAAAAACATATTTAAACTGTAGTGGAATAAAAAATCTTTTTACTAACGACTAACTGACCCGAAAAACTTCGTACCGCCTCGGAATTAATAAATAAAAAGCTAAATGATAATTGCAGAATGTTTCAACTTAAATTGTGGTTAAAACTTAACTGAAACAATTCGTTATTAAAAAACGCGACCTTTACGCCACGATTCCTGCCAAATTCCATCAAATGTTATGATTGCGATCAGAAATTGTTGCCTGTCAATGTCAAATGTCAAAAATAAAAAAGAAAACCATATGCATTTCATTTTATTATTAAATTTAATTTGATTTCTGATTGAATTTTAAATTTAATTGGTTTCTAAACGACGGGACGAACATTAAATGTGAAAGGTGGGATAAGTTTGTAAGGGAAAGCGATATTATTATTATTATTAACTCACCTCATAAACAGTCCCTGGACGTCCACAAATAATGCAAAACCACACACAAACACAGCATCACGCCTCATTCCCATAAGGGTAGGCAGAGACCACGTTCTTCCACTTGCCACGATCCTTGCATATCTCCTTCGCATCTTTCATTCTCATTAAATCTTTCATACAAGTTCCTCAGTTTAGAGTAGTTGACCCTTATTTGAATTATCCTGGATTTGGTTCAGGAACGTTAGCCTTGTTCTTCTTTTTCCAACTTTCCCATTCACCCTTGACTCATAAATCCTTTTTGTCAGTCTCCTTTAATTCATCCTCTCTACGTGTTCAAACCATCTAAGCATACCATTTTTTGCCTCATTGGTGTAGTGGTTAGCATGTTCGACAACAGACATGAGGTCCTGGGTTCGAGTCCCGGGTCGGGCAATTCAAAAATCAATATTGAGTTTTCTATTTAAGATTTTCTCAATAATTGCTCGAAGTTGGGAAGTTGGCGGTGTAATCCACCCCCTTGTCTCGGAGAGTACGTTAAGCCGTCGGCCCTGCGCCTGATCTCTCTTCGGCCGGTAAAGTACGATAACTAACATTGTGACAGGGAAATTTTATATATTAAAATATGTATTGGAGTGCTATTGTCTGTGGATCGCTGGCGCCATCTGTCTACAGAGATGGGGCAGAGTCCGGCGCACGTGTCTCCAGTTTTCGGGTGACAGCCGGCCGGTGCGGTCGACTTTTGAAATTGTCGCGTTCCTAGCTATTATTATGAGTTTGTGTAAATTGATATTGGAAACATTAAGTGATTAAAAATTATAATCTGAGTTAATTAGTTTGATTGCACCAACATTACCAAATAAACGCCCACAGTGTGGAATTATGGATGACAAATGACGATGTCGGCGGAGAACCCTACGCCCCTATGCTTTATGCTCCTTTCTCTCTTATTCTCTGACATATATATATAAATAGGAAATTTTTAATAGATAAAAGCGAAACAATTGAGTATAAACTCTCATCTTTCCCCTGATGCCCTGAAATCAAATAAATTCACGAGTAAATTGGTATTTTTAGGCTACAAAACTAAACACGACATAATAACCAGAGGCGGATCATTCCGCAGAGGGGTTTACTTAGGACCCGAACTTCTCTTCAAGCATAAATCCTTTGCTACAATTATTTGTTCACTACCCTCAGATGTCAAACAGTTACTCGAATTAAACACTGTACCCATATGACAAATACAACTGGCAAAATTAAAGTGTCAAGGGTTTACTTTAACAATTAGTTTTAACTTATTTAATAAATATAAATTTTAACAAAAAAAGAACCGCCTTCAGCCAAGTACCTACATATATATAGCTATAAGTGGGACAAACGCGAGAGCTGCCAAGTGTACACCCGGGGAACATCTTCCTTGGCTGACACCGACTCCGAATATAACAATACGAGAAACACTATAAATGAATACGCAATTATTTCTTACTTTTTAGAGCATATTAATGTATTTGTAAGTTTGTTTTGAAGGCGGTTCTTTTTTTGTTAAAATTTATATTTATTTTTTGATTTTTAATGAATCTGAAGTAAACTTACAAATTTTTCTCAACATATGTACACCTAAAACGCGTTTCTCGTGAGATAACACCGTTTAAAGGAAACAACTTTACAAAGTTAAATTTACATTGATATCGCCACACCCGGTATCGAACCCGAAACCCTTATACCATCGCTTTACACATAGTTCACCATTCAAATATTGTAATGCAGCGACAAACGTAAGGTCATTGCCATTGAGACAGTTATATATTCTGCCATAAATCGCACCCTTACTGTAAGCCGTTGAGGAGTTCCATTGATCTTCATATTTAACTACGACTAGCACTTGACCATACCGAAGTTACGATTGGCAACTCAAATATCTGGATAGCTTATAGAAGATTCTGCCGAGTATCGTTGACTTGCTCCTAAGAATTGAAGACTTCCGTCACTGTCATGGATTCCATCATCAGAACCTTACCAAACTATCACAAAACAACTTTCAAAGTATATCCTTTCTAATAAAAAAAGAATCATCGAAATCGATTGGCGTGATCTTTAGTTATTCGTCCATTTGTCACGCACATGCTTACGCAAATTTAAGACTTATCCGGTTTTTTCATGGATGCCATCATCAGAACTGGTTTTAAAAAAAATGGGACCCTATGACGAGCACCACCTTTCATTTAAAGAAAAAATCATCAAGATCGGTTCACCCAGTCGGGAGATATGAGGTAACAAACATTAAAAAAAAACTACAGACGAATTGATAACCTCCTCCTTTTTTTGAAGTCGGTTAAAAATGACTTTATTCACTTCCAAACATTATCCTGCGGTTTCCACGTAAATACCGATCTAGTGAACTGCCTCATTGGTCTAGTGGTTAGCATTTTCGACTACAGACATGAGGTCCTGGATACGAGTCCCGGGTCGGGCCAATTCAAATATCAATACTGAGTTTTCTATTCAGATTTTCTCAATATTTGCCCGAAGTCGTGAAGTTGGNGTGTACTATGCCTGCCAATCCGCACTGGAGGAGCTTGGTAGGTCTATGCTCTAAAAACCCTCGCTCCTCGGAGTGAGGAGGCCTGTGCCCAGCAGTGGGACGTTAATGGGCTGCTACTTCCTTACTTACTTTTACCGATCTAGTGGCAGTTGCAAGTTTACTAAGTCTGACTATAGATTTATTTTCGTTAACATAAAAGTTTTATTTCACTTAGCTTTTAATTACTTCCTTTAGTACCCTTGGTATATGAGCTAACTCACCAGTTGCAAGCCCAGTTATAAGGTCGCTACAATTTTCTTGAGATTGACATTTTAAAATTCGTTATATCTTTTGGATGGAATGTCCAATTTTAATAATTTAAAAAATATTTTATAGGTATTGAAACGATCTTTAATAGGATTACTTAGTATAATACAGGTTAATGCAAAGCTATGAATAATATGGTTTTATTATTGTCGGCAATTTAATTGACTTTTAAAATGTAAAAAATTAGTTATAGTGGCATAACTACTGTAGTTGGACAAATGGCATTATGGACTTTTTTATAGATATTTATACGTTCTATAATATTGTAGAACATTTTTTTGTTCTATCATTAATAGTTTCCGAGGTTTTTGTGGCTAACTTCGTCACACCTTGGATATCTGTATTAATGCATTTTTTTTAGGGATATAGACCTATGTCGTTCAGTGAAAATGTAGTTTTCTAATGGTGAAAAACTTTTTGAAACCAGTCCAGAAGTTTTGTGTGAAAACTTGACAATATTAGTTTAGATTCACACCAACTCTATATATATTATCTTATTCAAATTTTCAATCTATTTTATAAAGCTGAAGAGTTTGTTTGTTGAGGTAATCTCAGGAAAAACTATTTATTTATTACTTTTGTTTACCACAATATTACAAAATAAAAGATATACAGCTAATACAATACAGAGTACAATAGGCGGTCTTATCGCTTGGTAGCGATCTCTACCAGACAACCTTTGGTATAGGATTAGTTGTAGCAGACAGTGGTGGGTGGTGTATAACTATAGACCTACATACAAATAACTACATCCTAATACGTAGAAAAATATACACAAATAACTATAATAATATATATATGTTGACCCATAAATATACTTATAAATACAGTATATATAATAGATTAAGTATAAATAAGCAAAAATATATATAATAAAAAATATGTCGTCTATAGCTGCTGCAGATAGGGTTCTTTTAGTGAGTTCTTAAAAATGTGTAGTGATCTTGACTGCCTTATTTTCAGGGGGAGTGAATTCCATAAATCCGTAGCTTGAACTTGAAAATATTTATGAAAATAATTTGTTTTACAAATAGGAGTCTTTAGAATAAGCTGACGTGATGATCGTAGTTGCGATTGCTCTCCAAGAAAGTTGAACATATCTTTAAGATACGAAGACGTTTTCGGGTCAAATATCACACAGTACAGAAGAGAAAGGATATGTGTATCGTATGACGAAAGTCTGATATATGGTCATATTTACGCAGGCCAAATATGAACCGAATAGCTAGTCCGATTTGAAAAATTATTTCAGTGTTAGATAGCCCATTTATCGAGGAAGGCTATAGGCTATATTTCATTACGTTAAACCAAATAGGAAAGGAGCACCATTGAAAAATGTTACAAAGTCGTGGATTTTTTCCTTTTGTTAACTTCTGATGCGTGTGCTGCATAAACGGTTAAAGTTTCGCAAAAATCATGTATGACAGAATTGTTCCCCTTCAAAAGTTCTAAAAAAAAAGTCCTCACCTCACCTTAGTTGTTTATAAAATACGTTTCTTCTACTAAAAGTTCAAATACACTTCTTTATCTTGTAGTTTTGTGTAACATTGAAGGCGGTTTGTTCTAAAAACTCTCTTTGCTATGATGTTAATATTATCCTCTATATAAATGTTAGACTTAAACAAGAAACGAACGTTAAATGTAAAAACTAATTCAGTTATTATTTGCCATTGATCCTATCCTATAATACAATTTACACAAAGTGCTTTATGATTAAGATCTCGCCTACTATTCCAATTGGCTATAGAGGGCCCTTGTTCAACTGTCGTGAATTGGATTACTTAGTAAATATAAGAGAATTTCAATCAAACTCCACAAACTTTGAATAACGTAGTAAACTTTTTAAATTTTGAGTGAAAAACCTGAGCAAACTTAGTCCTTAAATGTATATGTTATTAAACGTTTTCTACGTATTTAGTCTATTATTTGCAAAAAACAACTTAAAAGGTCTTCACGTATCATTTGTGAATGATGTATTACCTACAACCTACAATTGACCAATATATTGTGTTTAAACTTAAAGCATTCTATTCTTTGAGTAATATACTCCAATTTAAGAGTCTGTTTGTAATATCTAAAGAAGACTTTTGCATTACATGCATATAAGTACATTCACGTACTTTATATTTAAGAAAAGTTGTCTTCTCTCTTAATCTTTTGAAGCGTACTTTTTTAGTATCTTTGTGATTTAATATTCAATGAAATGAAAAAGCGACAGTCTAAAAAGATAGACAGAAGAAAATAAAGAAAATGAGATAAGAAGTTATACAGTGTTTGTTATTTCTACAGCTTAGGGGTCCTTAAAGTACATTTAGGGCCAACTAAGGGGATCGTTTCTATAGTTAAGGGGTCCTATAATATTTACGGCCAGTTAAAGGTTTTTTTTAATAGATTAGGGGTCCCCTATACAGTACATTACAATTTGGTGCCACGCTAAGGGATTTTTTTATAGATAAGTGGTCTCCTTAGCACATTAAGGTGCCTGTTAAGGTGATAGTAGGGATATAAGACTATAGATAGTGGGGTGGGTAAAAAAAGTTGTTTTTATATGAGAGTTGGTGTTATTATAATAAGACCAACTCACGTTAAAACGCAACTTTTAATTTCTGCACTATTTAAAAAAACACAACCTGCACTATATTAATAATTACTGCAATATTTGTACTGTTGTATTACTTCACTTTTTTCTTTCTTTGTTTCTTTCTCTTTCTATTTGAATTTATACTATTTAGCACCACTTCTTTTAAAACAACAAGTCCATGAAACACGATAAGGGGTCCCCTAAGTACAATTCGGTGCCAGTTAAGGGGATTGTTCACATAGCTAAGAGGTTCTTTATGTAAGCTCTCCTGCGTAGAGCGCAGAGGGTAATAGCAGTAGCTGCGCTCTATGCGGGGATACCGTACAATTTCTTGGATGGCGGCGACACTCCTGGCGGGCGAGCCCCTTTGGGAGCTGCGGGCGGAAGTCCTTGCAGTCGCCTATCAGTGCAGGGTAGCTACAAGGGCTTCCAGAGGTGCTGACTCCAACGATGACCAGATCTGGAGGATCAGGGCTCTCGCGGTCAGAGCTCTGATCGAAAAATGGAGGGAAGTTCTTGGGTCTCCAACTGCGCGTATAGTCACGGAGGCGATTCGACCTCACCTGGACAATTGGCTCACTAGGAGGCACGGATCGCTTTCCTACAGTCTGGCTCAGGTGCTTGCCGGTAATGGTTGCTTCGGCAAGTACTTGCACCAAGTCATTGACCGTGAGGAGACGCCCGCCTGTCATGAGTGTGGTGCTTCTGTAGATAGTGGCCAAGTGTCCAGCGTGGGCACCCCAGCGGCATATCTTGTTGTCGCTGGTTAGAGGACAGCTTTCACTGGAGAGCATAATTGGGGTAATGCTCGCCAGTGAAGTTGGGTGGAGGGCGGTTGTCTTTTTTTGCGAGACCGTTATCACGCTGAAGGAGGCAAATGAGAGGCTAAGGGTGCAAGAGGCTGGAGCTCTCCCTCGCCGTCGGAGGAGGTTTGGTGGCAGAAGTCGTACTTATGCACGTCACGCCTCACTCTATTGAGTGGTAGATCCTCATAGTCAGTACCATCCGGGTCACTAGAGTGGAATGCAGTTAGGGAACCGCGGATCCTTTCCCATCCATGAGTGAGATCACTAATCTCACTCATGGATGGGTAAGGATCCGCTTGGTTTTAGTGGGTATCCTGTTATCAGTGAATGCCACACTACCAATGGAATTAGTCTTTCATCGAGGTTCTAAAAGGCATTTCCTATCACAAAAAAAAGTGATCTTTATGTACATTAAGTGGCCTATTAAGAGATTGTGCACATAGCTAAAGGGTCCCTTATGTACATTTAGTGGCCCGCTTAGGGATTTTTCTTTAGCATTATGCTCTTAATACTGTTCGACGTTATATATAATTGCTTATACGTATCTATGTGGTCAACATTTTTGAAGATTTCTCCAATCACGTGTGCAAAAAATCATATTATTATTACGTATATTTAGTAAGATATGCCTTTTTATACATATTCCGGAGTTACATCAATATTCACTGTGCCAATTGTATAGAATTGTTTGGCATAAAAAGTGAATCTGAAAGTTTATCAGTGACTTCATATGAAACGGTGGGTAAACAAACTTTCTAGACGAACGGCCCCGGTATTCAAGTGAAAAGCAAACAGAAACTCTGAATAAATGGCGTATGAAAGTTAGGGAGAAAACGCCTCTAAATAGAATGTAAACCTTTCAATAAAAACCATTCAGCTGATTTCAATTACAGTGTAATTTATTGAGAAATAAATGGTTCAAATATGCCCTTCGACTTTGCTTTTCATGGTAATTTAATCATGGTTTATGTAAAAGGGTATTCATTACATCTCTCAAATGTTTGGGTTATTGAAGGCTTTTGACGTAAAATATACGTTATCTTTATGTGTTTATAATTGTTATGTGCGTGTGTATATCACTGAAATCCTCCTAAACAGCTGGACTGATTTAGTTGGGTTTTTTATTTGAGAGGTTTAGAAAAATGACGAATTTTACCAAATTTCCACGGGATTATGAACTATTCGTTGGACACCAGGTTAAAAAATAGTTTCAAACTACCCTTGGCCTTTACTTTTAGCGATATGTTAATCAAGGTTTACGTAACTTACAATTTATTGCTATAAATGAAATGATTCTCGTTTATATTAGAATCTTTGAATGCGTTGGAGTTTAATTACATATTTTCATCACTACTAAGAAGGTAATTGATGAAGTAGTTACTGAAGTTTATGGAAGTTTTTATGCAAAATATCCAGGGAACTTAGAAGTTCCAATTGTAAGAGTAATGACCCTATCTGTTCCCGAAATACACAAAGTTATAGAAAGGATTTTCATGCGGTTTTCATTAATAAATACAGTGGTTCTTGAGGAAGGTTTATGTACATAATTTATCAAAGTGTTTTATAAGTTGGTTGATATACACTTAAAATGACAACTGTACAAAAAATACATCGAAAATTCTGCCTAATTGTTATAGAAATTCTGATAATTATGTATGTAAGAAAATTGACCTTTTATAGATCAACAAAGAACTACATATGTATGATTAAAGGATAACTCACAAAATATAAATAAAAAATACAAAATTTATCAATTTTTTTCTAAATTATTTGTGTAGATTTCTAAGCTATATTTTGTATAATACTTTTGAAAGAAATCCATTTACTTCAATATGGAATACCACAAGGAAGCATTCTAGGCCCCTTGCTCTTCTTAATATACATAAATGACTTGCCTGATTTAACATAACATGAGGCAATACTATTTGATGATAATACCACTATAATATTTTAGAGTAAACATATTGAACTTGAACATGATGTTAACATTGACATTCTAAAAATAATAATGACATTTCAAAATAAGTGACGTATTTAAAAATTTGAAACAGCAGAAACAGTCAGACGACTTTAATGTGTTTAATCCATTATGACCTATATTTAGCAAATAAATGAATTTGATTTGATTCATTTTAAGTAACTATCTATCTAGATCTAATGTAAAAAGAAATAATTAATTGAAACTATAAATAACTTGTAATTTTTGTGAAGATTTCTTTAAGTTCACTACAAATTAGTAGGCAACTCGCTTGACCAGTTGTTACTAATGAAAGAAACCACGACAATAAATCTTTTCGAGTTGCGAAGTGAATCTCAATTGCGGATATCTTTCAAGCTGTAGGGGTGCCTGTAATGAGAATAACGGAACTTTTACCAATTCCTTTATCAATTATGCGTAGATAAAGCTTTTTTTATTGCTGACAAGTTAGCGCTTGACTGTGATCTCACCTGATGATAAGTTATGTAAGAAAGAATTATTCCAATTCGGTAAGACATAATTTACTTCTTACGATTTCTACATAACATTACGCTGGAGCCCAATTTGGTTGGCAGCATATCTTTGCTGGTGGTAAATAGGCACGACCGAAGCCTCTCATTAAGCTAGGCAGTCAAAGTAATATGAAATTAATTAAAGTTGTTACGGTATAAGCCGTATAAAATTTTATATAGTGCTCCTATTTTATTAATATTAGATTTATATAAGAACAATCATATTATAATTGTATACGTATTGCTTAATTTAGAAAGAGAGGATAGTTCATGATTGTTTTATAACCTTTGAATTGTTCGTATCAACTACCGGTTGACCTGATACCATAGTACTGTCTCAATTCAGGCAATCGGTAATGTACGCATATCTTTCTTTTTAAGTCATAATGTGTATGTAGCAAAATATGCGTAGAGATAAGACCAGACAATGGAAAAAAACAAAAAATAAATCAGTTACAAAGTGACCGTTAGTAACGGTGCGTGTGTCGCGTCGAAGTTCGTTGAGATTTTTGTGGTATTTTATTAACTGTACTTGTTAGTGATTATTTGTGTTTTGTGAAAACCCTTAAGGTAAGCTTTAATTTTTAAGATATGAGCCTATAAATACAAAACGGACTTTTTTTACTATCTCAAAGTTTAGCGTAATATGATACTACACCAGAGTCTCAATTTAATAAACACAAGATAACATTAGCATAGTTTAACTATTAGCAAGCATTCGACGCAAAAAAGTCTGTGCGGGGACAGGGCAAGCGACGGTTACTTCCGTTACTAAGCGCGGATAAATTACTGAGTTAACTAAATAATACCGGACAGTCAAACGGTAAATAAAGATACACCCCCAACGCGCTTACTTACTAAGATACTAACGTTTGTCAGTCACTTGACAAGTTTTATGCCAATTTATTCCCTGTTTCGTGACAGTTGCATGCTTCGAATAGTTCCTAAGGATCAGAAAGTCAGACGTTGGCATAAGCAGTCAACAAGTCTTTTATTTAGTGAACCAGTGATAATATAGTTAGTTGCGAGTCATCGAAGGGGTTCATAAAAGTAACTTTCTCCGCCATACATTAAGAATATCTTTAATTAATTACGTAGAAAGTAAATTTTAAGTCTCTTACGTGAATTAAAATAATAGAGGTTCTATAAATGAATGAATTAATATTTTTAGAAAACGATATTAACATCAAGTGATATCAGTACGAGTTTTAAGAAAGTATTTGAGTTTAAATGAAGAATACTACGGTATGATTTTTGGTCCATCACTTATTTATATGCATTAATGTATATCATCACAATAAGGCTAATGGGAGCAGAGCACTAATGAAGAATGTTTCAAAATAGAGGTAATTTTCCATTTCAGAGCTTCCGCTGCGTACGCTGCATAAACGGTTAAAATCATATATGACAGAATTGTTCTCCTTTAAAATTACTAAAAAAAGTCTTGGATAGCATATGTCTATCTTTTAAGGCTGAAACACTATAACATTTTTTATGTTCATTACTTTTTTCTCTCTCTATTATGTGATGCAGACGAATTTGCGCGCAACATCTGCTAGTAAAATATAAGCAGGAAACCTTAATGTTTTAATAAATATAATCCTTATATTATCTTACTTCCTATATCCTGTAGCGAGATGAAAGAAAACGTGCCTCTGTTATCAAGGGATTACTTTACCAACGAAGTTATAACCTTAATACGATACCTAGGTACGTTTTTATGAGCGCTTTTATAAACTTATTACAAAAACAAGAGTTAATTATCTTTTCATATATTTCAAAGGAAATATGCTAAGTTATATTCGTAAAAGGAAAAATCAAGCAAGTCTTCAAAGGAAAAAATATATTACGAAATGGCTTTACATGTTTTTGTTGGATACGTGTATAATTTGTCTAAGCGAGTGGGAATCTTCGACAATAGCTAGTATATTGTAGGTAGTTATCATTTTAGAGTGTATCATCGTATGCCACCATGAGCTAAGATAAAATTCAGATACTAACACAATAAAATAAACAGAATTCCGCAATTTACGCGCGAACGTTTTTGCATCGATTGCCCCGCGGGTCTAATGACGCTAAAGTGGCTCGTTGGAATTAAATGTTTATGAAATACTACCAAGTGTTATGTTTTTTATGTTTGATAATAGTTAAACTATATAATTTTATCTTTTCTTTATTAAATTAAGACTGGTGTAGCGTCATGTTGCGTTGAAATCTGAGATAGTGAAAAAAACCCTTCTTGTACTTATAGGCTCATATCTTAAAAATTAAAACTTATATCAAGGATCTTCAGTATTATTCACATCACTTGTATAATCGAAAATACAAATCACTAATAAACATTCACATTTTATAAAATACTTTAAAAGAAATTAACGACCTACGACACGACAAACCCACCATTAGTAACGATAACTTTGTAACTGATTTATTTATGTTTTTTTTATTTTCTGGCGTTATCTCTACGCACAGGTTGTTACGACAGTTACCGAGAAGCGAAATAGGTGATACATATTATGACTTAGACAGAGATGCACATATTTCTGATTGCGTCAGTTGACACGGGCAATCTATACGGGATAATAAATCTTAATATTTATTGAAAACGAATATACATATATATATATTTTTAATTTATATGTATTGTATATGTTTTGTATGTTTGTTATGTAGTTCAGTCGTGTGGTCTAAAGCAAAATAGTTCTTTTTATGGTAAGCAAATATGTTATCTCTCTGTTTTAAGACGCAGATAAAATTGCACGGATTCGGTAGTTATGTAAATATATATAGAAGTAATAAAAGCATCAGCCTGTAAAATATAAATCCCTTGAAACCTCATTAAACACTTTTTATTATCGCAAAACAGGCTCGCTGTATTCACTTCAAATCCTAGAAGGAGGCCCTTGTGAGAGTTCGTCGCGTCGTATCGCGTTAATGACTCGTCTTGCGAACAAAGTTTATTAAAAAATATATATATTTTAACTACAAGAAGCAATATTATAGAGATATTACTAGTATGCATATAATTTCCCAGCCTAGCCTTCCTCGATAAATAGGCTATCTAACGTTGAAAGAATTTTTCAAATCGGATTAATAACTAGTGAGATTAGCGCGTATAAGCCATCAAACTGTTCACAATAATAATATTCAATTTCCCGTATCAACTACTCGTGGACCTGATACCATAGTACTATGTCAACTCGTGCAATCGATAATAAAAGCATTTCTTTCTTTTTAAGTCAAATTTAAGTAGAAAAAAAATTAAATCAGTTACAAAGTGAAGTGAGTGTGTGTCGCGTAGAAGTTTGTTAAGATTTTTTATGTGTTTTATAAACTGTGAGTGTTTATTAGTGATTATTTTTGTTTTTGATTATATAAGTGATGTGAATAACAATGAAAACCCTTGAGGTATGTTTGAACTTTAAAGATATGAGCCTACAAATACAAGACGGACATTTATCACCATCACAAAGTGAGCAAATAACCATGACGCTACACCAGAGTCTTAATTTAATAAACAAAAGATAACATTGTATAGTTTAACTATTAGTAAACACAATCTCAACATTTTGTAGGCTTTCATGAACATTTAAATCCTAAGAGCCACTTCAGCGTCATACGACGGGACAAAGAAGATCGAAGATCTTAATACAATGCTCGGTTCCTCAACAGGTGGGCCTGAAAATGAACATGGATAAGCCGAAAATTATGACTAATATCCATGTACCGCCTCATCCAGTCACCGTTGAGAACTCATCTCTCGAAATTGTTGTCGAGTACACATGTCTGGGACAAAGAGTCCAGCTACGTAGGTCCAATTTCGAGAAGGAGGTCAACCGCCGAATCCAACTCGGTTGGGCTGCGTTCGGAAAGCTACGCCAGATATTTTCGTCCGATAACCCTCAGTGCCTGAAGACCAAAGTCTTCGAACAATGCGTATTGCCAGTGATGACATACGGTTCTGAGACGTGGTCGCTGATTATGGGCCTCATGTGTAAGCTCAGAGTGACTCAGCGTGCGATGGAGAGGGCTATACTCGGAGTTTCTCTAAGTGATCGAATCAGAAATGAAGAGATCCGTAGTAGAACCAGAGTCACCGACATAGTCCTACGAATGGCGAAGCTGAAGTGGCAATGGGCGGAGCACATAGTCCGAAGGACCGATGGACGTTGGGAGCCGAAGGTGCTGGAGTGGTGACCCCGCACCGGATGGCGCAGTGTAGGCAGACCCCCCACAAGGTGGACCGATGATATAAAGAGGGTCGCCGGTAGCCGCTGGAGCCAGGCGGCGCAAGATCGGGCCTTGTGAGCGTCATTACGTGAGACCTATGTCCAGCAGTGGACGTCCATCGGTTGAAGCGACGACTGGACAAATAACTGGGGTAAAAAAACGTAACGCCAATACTATGAGTTAGTAGCCCTGTGTGAGAGGGGCTACTAACTCAACGAATTACTCATCAAATGTTTACTCTACGCTGATGATCAAGTAATACTTGCGTCATCCGCTAATGAGCTACAGGAGATGGTAAATATTATGAATTAAGCTTTGAAAGGGAAAGGAATGAAAGTGAATGTAAACAAAACGAAAGTTATGCATTTTGAAAGAGATGAATCTATAATGACTGGCAAAATTTTGATAGATGGGGAACAAGTGGAAGAGGTGAAAGAATTTGTATACTTGGGATCTAAATTTACAAAAGATGGAACATGTGAAAGTGATATTGAAAGAAGAATGAATGCAGGGAACATGGTAAATGGTGCTCTGCATGCCTTTATGAATAGTCAGATGGTGTCTTAAAAGGCCAGACTGGCTGTGCATGCAAGAGTGTTGGTGCCAACACTTATGTATGGTAGTAAAAGTCGGGTATGGCAGAAGAATCACATAAGTAAAATAAATGCGGTAGAGATGAGAGCATTGAGAAGTATGTGTGGATTAAAACTGAGCGACAGAGTGAGTTATAGTGTGATAAGAGAACGTTGTGGTATAAAAGAAGACGTAGTGACTAAAATCGAAAAAGGTATGCTTAGATGGTTTGGGCATGTAGAGAGAATGAGTGAAAGGAGACTGACAAAAAGGATTTATGAGTGAAGAGTGAATGCGAAAGTTGAAAGGGGAAGACCAAGGCGAACTTCCTGGACCAAATCCAGGATATTTTAAATAACGGCTAGGTTAAGAGTACTCTAAACCGACGAACTTGTATGAAAGGTTTAATGAGAATGAAAGAAGCGAAGGAGATATGCAAGGATTGTGGCAAGTGGAAGGACGTGGTTTCTGACTACCCCTATTGGAATGAGGCGTGATGCTATGTATGTATGTATGTAGTAGCCCTGTGCCCAGCAGTGGGACGTTAATAGGCTACTGAAAAAAATATGGTACCTATTTATATTTTCAATGGGTAAAAGTGAGGTAAACATTAATATTCATTTAGTTTTATGTTTGTCTGTGGTACAAACAGACTTTAATTTCATTTACAGTATAGATAGTTAGATTAATGCCCCTGTCGTTTCTCATTTAAACGTTCTCCAGGTGCACATTAAGCCGACTGTATGGGGCCCTGTGGCTTTGCTGAAATTGAATTTGAAAAATATTACCAACTCGCGAACTGTTGGCTGCACTCCAAAAGACAATACAAAATGTCTTGCATCTTCATTTTACTATGAATACATACAAAGTAAAAAAGCTTTGAAAACACAACTTATTAACAAAGCAGTAAAAAGAAGCCCTCTTAAGAACCGACTGCAGGATAAAAATTCCTCGTAATGAGAACTTCATACTTCATTCAGTGTTGGTGTAAATAAAGGACGAATTTTATAAACCATTTTCGCTGAGAATGTGAAATTATTTTCACGTCAGTTTTCATGTACATGCTTTTACGTAGGATCTTTACATTTTATAGCGTCTAATGTAATATTCTTATGAATTAGTTGTATATTTACTTCGAAGGTCACTCCTTAATTTACGTTAAATCTATTGCTATTTTATGTATCAACTAGCTGAGAAATTATTGATTCCTTTGGAATAACAGAAAACCCGTTATTACGTCGTTAAAGTAATATTTATGACGAATATCAAAACATAGAGTTAATGGTGAAGGAAATCTCTGAGTAAGTTTCGCTTGTATCCGTATCCTGTGGAAACTATATGGAAACTGGTTCTTAGTAAGCGTCTACGTTGTTTACGTTAAAAAGTAGCCTATATCCTTTCTTAGGCTCTTGACTATCAGTGTACCAAATTTTATTTAAATCGGTTCAGTAGTTTTAGTGTCAGATTCACTATAAATAATTTTAATCATACAAAAGAGGTTATTAATGTTACTTTGGTAAAGTATATTTTGATTTTGTTTTAGATTTAATACTTACTCATAGAGTTAGGTCTTCTGACTCTCAGGAATAAGGTTTTTAGATAATTTGTTGTCTGAATAAAGACTTAATAAATCTAAATAAAATATATCCCTCAGGGCAGCTTTCTTTATTTTAATTACTGAATATTTTTCACTATTTTAATTAATGAAATTTGTTACGGACTCGAGAAACGCCTATTTAGAAAGACGGAGCAATTATTACAATCAGCTTGTGTGCATTTTCTATTTATTTTTAAATAACATAAATTTTTCTTTTCATTCTTAACTCAATTCCTTTCAGAAATCTTTTCATATTGAATGTTAACATAGTGTTTAAACTAAGATTAAAAAGGTAACAATGATTTATAAGGTTTAGTTATTTTAAGTAAAAACTAACATAATCTAACCTTACCTTCAAATAGGTCATTTTTTATAGGTTAGGTTAGTTTTTGTTGCGATGGCGCAAAAATTGCTTTTTTGGACGCTGGGAAATGCCTGTACGTACGGACAATAATACCCTATAAATCCAAGCAAGGAAAACTCTCGACAGACTTGGGTGGAGAGCCAGAGGTACATGTACAATCCTCTCTGGTACCCCGGATGTAACCGTCTTATCTCAGTCGTTCATGGTGGAGGAAGTAGATGCGCATATCTGTCATCCTGTCATCCCGCCTCCTCCGTTGAAGAGGGTGAGCATCGACGGCATTCTGTCTCATCCTCTCCACTGAAGGCACTGACATAACAGATTTGCAGAAGAAGGCAACTGCCCTGCCGCCCGTCTCTTTAGCAAGCATTGCGCCAATTATGCTAACCAACGAGATGTTTCTTCTGGTTGGCGACATCAGAACGAGTCACTGAGGTCCCAATGCGGAACACTCAGTCAGTCTGTGATGCTCCAAATCTATGGCAGTACCACACTAACGGCAGGCCACCGATTTCACACAGCCAATAATCTGGTGCAGGTATTAAGCAAAACATCCGTGGCTGGTCAACTCCTGCACCAATCTGTAGGAATGCCTTCTGAGTAGCCATTTCTCCAGGTGGAGACGAACCACCCCGATAATGGCTACATCTGCTATTGGAGATACGAGATTCTCCTTCCACCGTTCTATTAAGGCCCTATCTGAAGAAACCTTCTCCTCTGAGCCTCATCATTATCAGACATTTCGCCTTTGTTTCGTGCAATACTTGGTGCTGCCATGGGGGATCGCCTGCCAAGAGGGGTGAGTGCCGTCCATGATACTGTGTACCTTTGTGCCCTCCATGAAGGTTTTTATTTAGAGTTGTCAAAGCATCGACCCACCCGGGTGTAACTTACAGTGCCATTGGAAATCACCCCTCTTTAAAGCTTTCTGCATGGCGCTCCTGGTCCCCCAATAGACCAAAAAAAGCTAATAAAGATAACCCAACATAACTTTAGAATCGCCATGTCAATAAGTAAGTACCAAAAAATGTTTTTATCTCAATATCAATATCGTTTTTGGTATAGTTCTTATGCAAATTAATGTAAAATATAAGGCGCATTGTTTGACTTTGCTAAAAGCGCTGTTAAGTATTGGATATTGAGTTCTTAGAGCGACAAAAGCATGTTAATGAAGTAGAAATATCGGAGTCGACAAACACCGCCCAAGGCTGTACAATGTCGAATAGACCCGTGATGTTTTGGAGGCAAGCAATACACCGTTGCCGCCAGAACTTTTTACATTACCTGCGCTTGGTAATAGGGCTGTATCAAAAACTTAAACATACTCTTATTTTTGACGTGAATACGTCTTAAAAAGGCAATTTAAAAAAACGAATGACAACAAAATCAGGCGATACAGTTTGGTGCTTTAACTACATATCTATCACCTCCATCCATAATTTAAATACACCACTAGATAGCTAAATTATCATAAATTTATTTTACAAAGTAAGGACTGTAACACATCGCAAGTGGCGGAGTGGGAAGCTTCTTTACGAGACGTATTCACGTAAAGTAAACGGCCGTGTCTATAACACAGATGTCGACTGCTCTTATGTTTAAAAAATCAAGTTATAGTTCATACACCCTTTTATGAAAATTGCTGGAGGAGTATGAAATTTCCCCCACTTATAGTTAACTAGCTGAAACCGCGACTTCGTCTGCGTGGAATGTTTTTTTGGTAGCATTTTCATTAATTTAGGCAAATTGCTTTACAAATAAGAAACATACCCGCACTGCCCTTTGAAGGTGGAATTTCCTAATATTTACTTTTGACAGCTTCCATTATGTTAAAAAAAATTCTAACCAACTTTTACATACATAAAAGATGTAGTTTGTAAATGTGAAGTTAGAATTTTATTTTAATATGAAAATTTGAACTTTTTTATTAAACACCCCCGCAACCCCCCATACGGGTGGAATTTCGAAAATTCCATCCTTAGCTGAGCTCTACTCGGCAAAAGGAATATTCCTACCAAATTTCAAGTCTCTACGCCTTATGAATCCAGAGATATCTTGATGAGTCAATATATACATGGATATCACTTTTACATATATAGATTAGACAATATGTTAATATATTTTCTAATTATTCATAAAAAAAATACATAAAATCAATAAAAACACATTAAACACACGCATATAGAGTATATATGCGTATCTGTCAATCGCTGTCAAACGTTATAAGGTTCCATTAAAAAAGTGTGTATTGTTAAAAGCACTAAGGAGGTTACATTTGAAATTTATGATGTTCTTCGTAACTTTGATTTTTTTAAATGTTTGTTACCTCATATCTCCCGAATGAGTGGACCGATCTTGATGATTGAAATGAAAGGTACTCATCATAGGTGGTAGGTCTGATGAGAAAACCGGATAAGTGTTAAATTTGCATTAAACATGTGCGCGACAAATGGACGAATAATTCAAGATTATGCCGATCGATTTCGATGATTCTTCTTTTATTGAAAGGGATATACTTCAAAGGTTGATGATGGAAACCATGACAAAGTGACGGAACTCTTCAATTCTTAGGAGCAAATGAACGATACTCGACAGAATCTTCTGTAGGCTATCCACATATTTGAGTAGTCTATCGTAACTTCGAAATGGTCAAGTGCTAGTCGTAGTTAAATATGAAGATCAATGGATCTCCTCGACGGGTTACAGTAAGGGTACGGTTTATGGCTGAGAATATAAGTGTCTGTAATCAAATAGCAATGAGCTTACGTTTGTTGCTGCATTGCAACACATTTTTAGGTGTACAAATATTGAGACAAATTTGTTAGTTTACTTCAGATTCACTAAAAATCAAAAAATAAATAAAGATTATAACAAAAAAGACAAATTTACAAATATATTAATATGCTCTAAAAAGTAAGAAATAATTGCGTATTCTTTTATAGTGTTCTTCGTATTCTTATATTCGGAGTCGGTGTCAGCCAAGGTACCTACAATTGTGGGGGGGGGGAAAGACGCGGGAGCTGCCAAGTGGACACGCGGGGGACATCTACCTTGGCTGACACCGACTCCGAACAACATTGGCTGAAACATAAGGAAAAAAGGACTCATTTTCATATAAATAGATTATTACAAAAACTTTAATTGAATATAGCCTTTTACAATACAACCTTAATATTGTTGAAAGTTATATTTTAAACTACTTACGGTCGTATTTCGACCACTGGTGTATATAAAAAGGCTTGCGAGAAAACAGTCTGTTCGCATCCCTATTGTGCACCTTGTCTGTTTATTTTGCCTTCGTACCTGTTTTGTAACTACGACGCATAAGTTGGAGGTCTCGTTTCAAACTCTTTGCCCTCGCCCAGTATAATTTTAATCACAAAGAGACAAAAGAGATTAAGGTATCTGTATTCACAAAACTTTCTAGCGGATCGGTTCCTGGAATGTTTTTTCACGAGCGCTTGCAACGAAATTTGTTTTGCATTTGTTTAGCAATACAAGCTCCCTTTGAAAATGCTTGATATGAGTTTTATGAAGTCGTTTGAAGAAGTGTAATTAAGTTTTTATACCGTATTTGGTTTTATTTTATAACGTCTATAAGTTGAAGATGTTTTAATTTGGACTGAGGTATAAAAAGTCAACTTTTTGTGTAAGTTTTATCAATTATTACTGGGTCATTGTTTTTTTTATCACATAACTATTAAAACAGAATAGTAATAAATAATATATCTTCGAAACTCTTTAAGTTTTATACCTAACTCATTATATGTGGACATCGTCGAAATATAGATTTAAGGATTTATAATTTTAATTTATATAAAACGGGTGAAAGAATATATACTTGTGAGAAATAAAAATTGTGAGAAACAGAGAGTGATACTGTAAGAAACCGAGAGTGATACTGTCTAAAACAGAAAGTGATTCTGTGTAAAACAGAGAGCGGTATTTGAGAAACGGAGAGTGATCTGTAAAATACCGTGAATGGTACTCTGAGGAATAAAGAGTGATATTGTAATAAACTACGAGTGATACTGTGAGAAATAGAAAGTAATACTGTGAGAAACAAAGACTGAAACTATAAGAAACAGTGATAATTCTGTGATAAACCAAAGAAAGAGTGATACTATAAGAAACCAAGAGAGATACTGTAATAAACCGAGAGTGGTACTTTGAGAAACCGAAAGTTACACTGTGGGAAACAAGAAGTGATACTGTAATAAACCGAGAGTGGTACTTTGAGAAACCGAGTGATACTGTGGAAAACAAGGAGTGATACTGTGAGAAATAAAGAGTGATACTGTAATAAATAAAGAGTGATACTGTGAGAAACAAAGAGTGATACTGTGAGAAAAAAGAGTTATACTGTGAAAAATAGAAAGTAATACTGTGAGAAACAAAGACTGAAACAATAAGAAACAGTGATAATTCTGTAACAAACAACGAGTGATGTTATAAGAAACCAAGAGAGATACTGTAATAAAACGAGAGTGGTACTTTGAGAAACCCAAAGTGATACTGTGGGAAACAAGGAGTGATACTGTAATAAACCGAGGGTGTTAATGTGAGCAATAAAGAGTGATACTGTAAGTTTACTCCAGTTGAAACAAATTCGTGATATAGCAGTAATGGAGGAGGAAAGAGGGTCACTTCAAATGACAGCAAATATAACATAGGTAAATGTAAAAATTTCATTCTTTGAACTTTTTCTTTATTAAAAAATTCATTTTACAAGTCTGTATACAGTAAGACGCCATGAAATGTTAAAATGAATAGTTAATAGCGAATTAATAAGCGCCAAGTGAAGCTACGATGTGCTACGCAGCTCGCTCGGCCCGAATAACTACTTAATCAATGTAACGGGGTTAAGCGGTGGAAATCACGGCGAGTGCACTGTGAAATACACTTACGAAATTTTACTCTAATTTATTCATTTATTGGATAAAATATATATAGTAAGTACAGTAGAAACTGCCTTGATCGTGCGACCTCGTGGGTTTGATCTGTTATGACTTCTTACTTGTTTGAGTCTGGAAGTATTAATATATACTCGTACAAGCTGTAAGGAGAACGCTCCCGAAAAAATCAAGCTTTTGAAACTTTAGTACAGCTAAATAAAATGATAATTTCAAAAAAAAAAGAAACTACTAAATTGAACGAAAGTGTGTCGACCCGTACGGTCGCGGCGCGGCGGTCTTTCGCATTTTTTAGTAAATTAATTAATTTCTAGGAAACTATCGTTTCATTTAGCTGTACTAAATGCAGTTGTGTTGACGCATACACTCGTGTGGCGGGGCTATGCTTCACAAACCCCTCTCTCCTATAAGTGAGTAGGCCTTTGCCCAGTTGTGGGACGTTAATGAGCCGCTACTTGCCTTTACGTTACCTTTAACCGATTATCAAACTTTGCAGCATTCGTTTTTTTTTTAAATATGTTAGTGTGAGCTCCTTCGTCAGCTCACACTTGCGAAGATTGCCGGTTTAGGATCGAAATAAAATGCCACCAAATTCTTTATCCAACGCTCCGCCTTCTACTTGTCACCAGACGAGGATATGATGTATTACGATCGAACTGTTGTTCAGCAGGAACGTTTACGCCGAATTGGCTTTCTATTATATCGTGTTTACGACTGGCACACGTGCACTATTGTGACAAGTAAACGACGTCGGTTGATTCTTTATTCGTGATAATGTGCGTTCTATGATTCTCGCTCTATTATTTGCCAATCACAGGGTTTACATTAATTGCACAAACAACTTTATTCTAGGAAATAACAATCATACAAATATATACACGCTTTAGTCAACAAAGAGTTTTATATACGATTTTACTAATATTTATATATAGACTCTTAGTTAACAAAACTAATAATATTCTTCTAAACGAAAGCGGAAGATTGTAAACAATATTAAATTAAACAAAATATACTATTTCCTAAGCAAGGGGAAAAGTTAGGATACCATATATACGTATAATTGTAGGCTGTTTTTCAAAAAGGGGAACAGGAATTATTATGTGTTATAACTCACTAAAACGAGTAACCAGGCTTGCTTGTGCTATATTATTAAACGTTTACAAAGAGCTCCCTTGCAAGTTAATATTTATTATCGTCTTATTCAATGTCCGTGTGCATGAAAAGAAAAATACGTTCAAAGGGAGGTGACATATTTTACATTCAATTTAGAGAAAAACTCCAGGTGGATGCAATTTTTTTCCGTCAGTTTAAAACAGGTAGAAAGCACTCTCTATTTATTCGCTTAGCATTTCACAAAATATTTATTACGTTCTACGTAGCACTAATGCTCCTATTTAATGTAAAGAAGGACATTTTTTTAACATTCGCATGTGATGAGTTCTTTTATCTGTGCACGTCTAATAAGTTTCTGGGGGGTATTTAAACTTCCAAAACTCGCACCCTTGAAACCTTATGTCTGTAGCCCAACATGCTTACCACAAAAAGTGGGGCAGTTCTACTTATAGGTAAGGGTAAAAGTAATTAGCAGCCTATTAACGACCTACAGCTGGGCACAGGCCTCCTCAATCACATAAGAGTAGGTTTTAAAGCATAGACCACTACGTTGTTCCGCTATGGGTTAGCAGACTACAGATACCCCAAAAATACTCCAAGGATATGCAGGTTTCATATCAAGCACTTATGTTTTATTTATTAAGAGGAGTTTAGTGTTTCTTAGGTTCGAACCCATGACGTCTTTGAATGAGAATTCACGAATCTGGCCATTAGCCCTCATATCTCTTTTTTGCTCTCTATCTTCCCCCCATCTCTCTCTCTATCTATCTCTCTCTCTTAAGTCTAATGATAAAATACCTTGCTTTGTTAATAACTTGTTGATAACGATCTCACCTGATGACGAAAGATGATACAATCTTACATGGTTTCCCACCAGGCAAGAGGTGATTTACCTCCTTATTTATTTTAATTAGTAAGGTGTTCAATTTCGCACCTATTGATAAAGATTTCTTGTCTTTAGTTGGTGACGCAACTTTTTTGGCAGTACTTTGGTTAAATCATGACGGTGATGCGTAATGTTTTTCCCAAGTACCTACCTTCTTCACTCGTTTAAATATACTCGCTCTCGAATTCGCCACGATAAGTTGTGTTTCGCCTGTTGCTGAAAATAACCGCATATCGCAGCCAAGCCTGGGCACAACCCTACTTCTAGAAGTAGCAGGAGCGCCCGACACTCCAGTTACGTGCATGCGATTCCTTTCTCCCTTCATCAATATCACCTCTTACGCGAACCCCTAACTAAATTCTAAATTTCTTCTTCTATACTTCTAAACCGCTATACAGTCCACATTTCAACCCGCTACATGAACGGTGGCATCTTTTGAGTCACCGTTAGCAAAAGATAAATGATTTACGAAAAACACAATGATGGATTGGAAAGAACAATCAAGCAGGTATGATTAATTTCACTGAATGTGAATCGACATGTGACATCTATCTCTATCTATATAAAGTAGCAATAATAAATAGTTTAATGATATAATTGTCATGTTTTAGAAGATTTAATTTGATAATTGTCTTGCTTTGCTAATGACTTGTTGATAACGATTTCACCTGATGATTAAAGTTGGTACAGTCTATGGTGGCTTAACACCCGGCAAGAAGTAATTTACCTCCTTATTTATTTTGATTAGTAAGGTATTAAATATCGTATCAATTGATAAAGATTTCTTGTCCCTTCCCTATGTGAACTTTACCACTTTAGAAAAAGATAAATGATTTAGAAAAAACACAAAGATGGATTGCAAAAAAACAATCAAGCAAGTTAGTTTAATTTCACTGAATGTGAATTGACATGTCTGATTATAATCCCTTGTGTTTCACTCTCTCTCTCTATCTGTATGTAAAGTAGCAATAATAAATAGTTTATTGATATAAGTGACATATTTTAGAGGCTTGAATTTGATATATGCCTTGCTTTGCTAATAACTTCTTGACAACGATCCCACCTGATGATGAAAAATGAAACAGTCTAAGATAGTTTCGCACTCGGCAATAGGTAATTTACCTCCTTACTTATTTTGATTTGTAAGGTGTTAAATTTCGTACCAATTGATAAAGATTTTTTGTCTCTTACCTGTACAAACTTTGTCACTTTAGCAAGTGATAAATGATTTAGGAAAAGCACAATGATGGATTAGAAAGAACAATCAATCCAAACAAAATAGCCCTCATTTCTCTTTCTCCTCTCTCTATCTCTCCATCTCCCCCCTCTCTCTATCTCTTTCTCTCTCTAGTTTAATGATAAAATTGTCATGATTTAGAGGATTGAATTTGATAAAAACCTTGCTTTGTTAATAACTTGTTGATAACGATCTCACGAGATGATGAGAGATGATACAATCTAAGATGGTTTCGCATCTGCCAAGAGGTAATTTACCGTAATTATTTTCATTCGCAAAGTCTTAAATTTCGCACCAATTGATAAAGATTTCTGTTTCCTTCCTTATACAAACTTTAGTAAAAGTTGGATGATTTAGGCATCAAGCACGTAGGCATATTTTTCGTGGCGTAATCTCTCACTAGGAACTGGTTTCTAAGGTCGAGAATTACACGCGTAACACCGCAGGGTACAGCTAGTTAGTTCTAAATAAATGATTATCGATTTGTACTCGAGATTTTCAATTTTCACGGCGAAGTATAATAAGATGGGTCGGTCGGTTACATCGCTAATGAGTTTCCCGAATAATGTTACCAAAATGAAATCTTTGGAAGTTCCGCTTTATATTTCAACTAATCATAATAAAATTTTATGATGTAACTTAGCGATCTCATTAATTTAGGCATGCATTTTTAATAATCCCATCTCCTTTCTTGTACATCTTCATTAAATTTTGCGAGATTTAATGGTTCGGTTTGATCGCTATTCCGATACGGTGGAAATTTGATTAGCAGAAGTCCTGGGTTCAATCTCCGATATGAGGAGTGTAGTAGATTGTTCTTGTCTGTGTCTGGACTGGTATGAGGCTTTGACCGTGGCTAGTTACCACTCTACTTGCAAAGACGTACGGCGAAGCAAAGATATATATATTACAATGTGATGCTGTGTAAAAATCATAAGAGGTAACTGCCTATTACCAGGTTAATGCGCTTCCCGATTCCTGACAATGAAAATTATATTTTCTGTTACTCCGAATGGTCTAGTACGTGGTTTCGGTCATGGCTAGTTAGTATTCTACCAGAAAAAATGTTACGCCAAGCAAGAGATTTGTGTTCTGGAACGAAGCTGTGTCGAAGCCCTTGAGGTAAATCACCTCTTACCAGATTAGCACGTTTTCATCTTACACTGTGTTGTCACTTATCATTAGGTGACAGCATTGTCTAATTTTTCAAAGTGAAAGAGTGGGGTGCTTCGGACGTGGCTAGTTACCACCCCATTAGCAAAAAAATGTCGCGAAGCAATTTATGCGTTATGGTACAGTTATAAAACAGTGGTGTCGATGACTTTTTTGTAGATATTAATACATTCTATAATATTGTAGAACATTTTTTTGTTCTTTTATCAATAGTTTCCGGAGCATACGTCATGAGAGGTGGTTTGTGACAAATTTCTTCACGTCTTGGGTTACATTAATCATTTTTCTTAGAGATACCTATCTTTTATGATAAGATAATAATATCCTATGTCATTCACTGAAAACGAAGCTTTCTAATGGTGCAAAAATTTCTGAAATCGCTCCAGTAGTTTTTGTGCGAAAACGTTACATACATACATAAAAAAAACACAAATGTTTCCTCTTTATTTAAGTTTACATTGAACTATAAAGTAATAGCTTAATTCAAATTTTATAATATCTTTCCGTATAAATTTAGTAATATAATTTAATCCGTCCCACTTTCCTAAATAAACGTATAATTGAGTACGCTTTAAAGTGCTTAAGCCATACAAAGATAAACGAGATTACTTACCTACAAATCAGTTTACATTCAGATATTATTATCACAAGGGATTGAAGAGCAACTTAGACAATATAATTTGAACGACAGCAACACTGAGTTTTAATTACCATCTGAAAATTAATAATAACCACTCATTTCCCTGAAAGGGCGGCACCTTTGTGTGCTAGTGAACATAATTTCGCGACAGTTTAATTAAATCCCTAATTGGCCTGAATTACCTTTTGAATTTTGACGGATGCCTACACAATTTTGTTAAATATTGAATCAGGAAACTAGAAAAACACTTTTGAATCGAAACCAGTTCATAAAGTTGATTCCACTTAGATGAATCCTGTAAGAAATTCAACAGTTACTCCTTTAAATATAGTTTTGTAGGTTATAATGTGTAATATTTGCTTCTGTGTGCAACTGGAATCAAGTCCAAACATTTTTTTTGGTTTAAATAATCTTCAACATTATAATATGACTTTCCGTAATAACTCCAAATCTTTTCGCGGTATCTCAATAAAAACTAGCGACCCGTCCCGGCTTCGCACGGGTAGACATAAATAGATCCTTAATACTAAAATTAAGTAGCTCTGAAAAGAACTTTTTAAGTGAAGCATAAAAATGCGTTAAAAAAACTCGAAATATTTAATGTCGCTTGCGTCCACTGCGTAAGGAGCGAAACGGCATGTATTTTTATTTTAATTTCATGATATCTTTTGAATGGAATATCCGATTTCAATCATTCAAAAAGTAATCATCAGGTATTGAGACAGTCTTGAATATTAAATTATTTATTTGGATAAAAATTTATAAATGGTATGGATAACACGGTCTGATTTTAATCGGCATTCTTATCAATTTGTTAAATGTAAAAAAGTTGTTACAGTGGCGTAACTACAATAGTTAGACATATGGTCTCGTCAAGTTTTTTGTAGATATTGATATATTCTATAATATTGTCGAACATTTTTTTGTCCTATCATTAATACTCTTCACAGCGTATGCGATGAAAGACATTTTATGGCTAATTTTTTTACACCTTCGGTTGGTTTTAATATGAATTTCTAAAGATTTCTATAGCAATCTAGTACTAAATATAGCTTGTGTTACTCAGTGACAAACTCAGCTTTCTAATAAAAAAAGAATTATTAAAATCGGTCTAGTACTTTTTGAGTTTATTCGTTACATACAAAAATACAAATCCTTCCTCTTTATAATATTAGTGTAGATTAGTGTATTTCGCTCTTATTGCTGTATTAGTGAATATTATTATGGATATATGAGATAATATTCAATATATATGGCATGTATTGCTCTTTTTTAACCGACTTCAAAAAAAAGGAGTAGGTTATCAATTAGTCTGTATTTTTTTTATCTCATAACTTTCGACTGGATGATTCGATCTTGATGAATCTTTTTTTATATGAAAGATGGGGCTTGTCGTAGGGTCCAGTTCTGATGATGACATCTATGAGAAAACCGGATAAATCTTGAATTTGCATTAAGCATGTGCGCGAGAACTGGATGAATAACTCAAAATCACGTCAACCGATGTCGATGATTCGTTTTTTATTTGGAAAGGATATACTTCAGCACTTGTTTGAAGATAATTTGGTTAGGTTTTGATCATGGGATCCCTGATAAAGTAACGGAACTCTTCTTAGGAGCAAATTAACGATACTCGACAGAATCGTCTATAAGCTATCCAGATTTTTGAGTCACCTACCGTAACATAGGTATGGTCAAGTGATTGTCGTAATTAAATATGTTGATCAATGGAACTCCTCAACGGCTTACAGTACGGGTACGATTTAAGGCAGAATATATACCGGTCTGTAATCATATGGCCAGGAGCTTACGTTTGTTGCTGCATTGGGATATTTACTTAAAGTGTATTATGTGTGAAGCGGTGGTAGCCGAGTATGGGGGGAGGGGGTAACTTTTGCGTATTAGTGATGGCAAAGTAACCGACATGCAACGTAGGAGGTTGCGGGTTCGATCACGGTTGTGGCGTTACCGATGTAAATTTTACTTTGTAATGTTGTTTAATTTAAACGGTGCGTCATCACCTTTTTAGGTTTAGCCACATTCAGACAAATTTGTTAATGTACTTCAGATACATTAAACATCATAAAAAATTTAACAAATAAAGAACTGTCTCCAAAACAAACTGTTCCCAATATATGTAAAAAATAACTGCGTATTCCTTTTTAGAGATTTTCATATTCTTATATTTGGAGTCGGTGTCAGCCAAGGTACATATACAGCTATAGGTTGTAACTAAGTGCCAAGTGGACACGCGAGACACACGTAGCTAGATATTTTTCGTATCATCGAACAATGACTAATATATTTTAAGCAAATTTTCACAAAACTTTTGCAAGCTATATATATTAACCTTCTTCAAAAAAACTGCTCTATCTAATGGGTTAATAATTTTGTATATATCTTTGTTAGTAAATGTTTTAGCCCTTAAATATCCTGATGGATATCCCATATTAGTAGAAAACTAATTATATTGAGTTTTCTCTCTCTCCAGTCGTGTTGGATTGTCGTCGGACTGTGAGAGTGAAGGAATAGAGAGTGTACTTGTGTACTATATCTGCTAATTCGTAGTAGGGCAGAAAGGTTGGTCTATGATCTAATGCTTAGATGGCTTGGGCACGTAGAGAGAGAAAACCGAGAAAATGATTTATGACTCAAAAGTGAATGGGCAAGTTGGAAGGGGAAGACCAAGGCGAACGTTCCTAGACCCAATCCAGGGCATTTTAAATAAGGGCCAAGTCAAGAGTATTCTAAACTAACGAACTTAATGTAAGAAGCGAAAGAGATATCGTGGCAAGTGGAAGGACGTGGTCTCTGCCTACCCCTAAGGGAATGAGGCGTGATGTATGTATGTGTGATCTAAAAACCCTCTATCCTATGAGTGACGAGGTACGTGCCCAGCAGTGAGACATAAATAAGCTGCTACTTAACTTTACCTACTTAGTAAAAGTTTACGCCACAAAAGGAATATATATTCTGACACATAAGAACTCAGCAAAACTGTAAATTTCCCGTTCCCTTAGAACTTTTCACGGTAAAATTAACCAATATTACACCCGATTGTAAATCAACTTACAATATAATTTGAACGACAGCAACAATGAGTTTTAAATGCCATCTGAAAATTAATAATAACCACTTGATCCTCTGAAAGGGCGGCACCTTTGTGTGCTAGTGAACATAATTTCGTGACAGTTTAATTAAATCTCTAATTGGCCTGAATTACTTTTTGATTCGGAATAAATGCCTCCACAATTTGAACAGTGTAATAAAATTTTGTCGCTCGTTAACACTTTAATTAGATATCAGATTTATATATATAATAACGGAATAAATTAAAGGATCAAAGAAAAAAAATTATTACGATTTTTCAAATGGCTGTGTCTATAATATAAAATTGAATAGCAAAATGTGTTAGCAAGCCCATAACCTAACAACCCCTGGGTCAATTTTGACAATTCTTTTTTTTAAATGATCATTGAAGTCCAAGGATGGTTTTTACAGCGAGAAAAGTTCGAATAGTTGCAGGGAAATGCCCTAAAAAAGACCTTTTCTGTTTCCCATACATACGTTTTCTAACTAAAATGTAGAGTCAATTTGATCTTTATTGCTATTCGATAAAGTTCATAACAAATTACAAGTACTCACTGTTGTCTAAGCAATGTAGGTGTGTTCCTAACTTCAAAGAGTCGATTTGCACTTTATTACCGCTGCGCAAAGTTCAAAATCAATTGAATATTCACAACCCGACCAAATTCAATAGTCACAAAATTTAAGAGCTATAGATATTTAGTACTGCTGTAATTTCTTTTCTAAAATTATTCGTAAAATTGAAATCTGGGACATTCCAAATCTTTTTGACAAAACGTAATCTGTTGGGTCTGGTAGTCTTTTATAAAAATGATCAAATCGAAGTAAAATAAATAACAATTGAAAACTTGAAATTCTAAGTAACACGTATCGCCTAATCTTAATGAATATTATAAAAATAAATTGAAATATTGTTGATCTTATTTTTGGTGTACGGACTTGAAAGTATTTTTTTCTATTTCAATCATTATATGGATAGGATAGGTTGTTTATTTAGCTAGAATTTAGTTTTCTTTTGGTCTCGATACGACCTTATTTTGCTGAGCTATCGGGCTTTAAATCAAAATAGATTATTTTCTCTATGTACAAACATATCTCCGAAAGAAATGGTCGCAGATAAAAACGACGGTGAGTTTCTTAAACTTGATTCATTTCTTTATAAAGTTTCAGGATGATTTTTATGAAAAAAAAAAATTATCCTTAACAAGACTTTAAAAAATCGTAAAAAGTAGGGCTTAATTTTGTAAGATAAAAATCCATTTAATAAGATTAGGATTGATACAGAAATGTGTATAATATGGTTTGATTATTGTCATCGTTTTTAAGTTATAAAATGTAATAAATAGATATTGTAGATATTAATACGTTTTCTAATATTGTAGAACATTTTTTTTGTTCTATGTTCAATAGTTTTCGCAGTGCACTCAATAACAGATTTTTTGTTTCACTTTGGGTGACATTAGTGCATTTTGGGTTACATTAATGCATTTTTTTTAGGAATCTTTATTTTTTTTAAATCTAATATAGCCTGTGTCGCTCAATGAAAATAAAGCTTTCTAATGGTGAAAAAATTTCTAAAACTGGCCCAGTAGTTTTACGTTAAAAACGTATATACATAAATAGAAAAACACAAATGTTTCCTCTTTATAATATTAGTTTAGATAAAAAACTGATTGAGGTTGATAAATGGGTTGATATAATCATTGAAATCACAAAGACAACCAAATATCTTAAATGTGGAGTAGGTTCTTTTCATATAGGGGCCATCGAGCTCTTTTAACGAGCTGAAACACTTACTTCTAAAGAATAGAATTAAACATAATGTTTTTACGAAACTCATTACTACGCCAGAGATGGTTGATTGTAATAAGAAAAAAATTGGAGACTGTTGAAGGCAATTTCCGCCCCCGTGTTGCTTCGTTTCCGCTGTGTAACGTCCGCCCTCACCAAATAGGGATCATTTTCCCTAATTCTTATTTTTTGCTTTGTTAAACTTGCCAAAAACATTTATCAAGTTTCATTTCGTAATTCAACTTGTTACGCCGAGTGTAAAAATTTTGAAACATGCCCCAAAACGTAATCATTCTCGCGATACACCTATCCATGATATAAATTGACGTTATTTTAATTTCTTTGTTACTATTCGATGTTTATTTAAAGAAGGAATTTAATGAAATTGACCATGATAATTTATTTATCACATTATTAACTTTTAAAATGTAAAGTAGTTATAGCGGCATAGCTACAGTAGTTGGACATATGGTATCTTAAGACTTTTTTGCGGATATTATTACGTCCTACAATACTGTAGAACATATTTTTATTCTATTATCAATAGTTTCCGCAGCGTACGTGTCAAAAATTACACGATAAAGGGTACTAATGATTATAAATTGTAACTATTTTTTGAAAATTATTATAACAATAATTAAATAGGGTTTTCATAATAAAAGTTCGATATCCAAACTAAAATATTCTTTACTTCCAGTAAATTCTTTTTGACAATGACTCTACCACCGGTTCACAACCTACAGACTAGATGGAGAAGAATTCGGCAAGAAACTCCATAGTCTTTTACTCTTTTTTTTTTCATGTTATATTTAATATAAATTACAATAAATTACATCATCAACATCCATTTTCATTAAATATAAAAACAAATATCACAGAATTATCATTATTACATATTAAAAAGAAATGTGTTTAAATTTAAAGAAATACACTTAGCCTTGTATCGCAGAGCAGGCCTTTTTATGATACCACTAACTTAAAATACAATAATTCGTAGCTAACGTTGATTAAAACCTGACCTTTCGACTAACTTTTAGGACTATTTATACATTTGTCGTTAATGATGCCATTAGCATAAACCACCAATGGCAGCGTTTGGCGGCAAATATATTTCTTAATTATCCTATTTATTAAGAAACTACCATTCCCTGTTAGTATTTATGAGTTACAATTAATATAATTTAAATAATTCTAATCGTTTATGAAATATTACAAATATTATATCGCAAATTGGCATCATTTACAGTGTTCACAAATTCACCAATCGGAATAAGCATTTGTGATATTTCAAGGTCATCGTTTTCTAAGAATACGATTTAGTCAAATGAAGAACCGTACCCTTTATTTAAAATATTATTTTATATATACTAACACACGCGATGACAGATGTTTTGCGACAAATTTTCTCACATCTTGTATTACATTAATGCGTTTTTCTTAGGGATCCCTATTATTTTCGAGATATTAATATAGCCTATGTCACTCATTGAAAATGCAACTTTCTAAGGTTTTATGAAGTGGAACATGAAATTTAGTCCCGCCACGTATAAGTTGTACTGGATTGGATTTTATTCTCTCCGGAACGGTAAGCCTTCCTATTGAAAAGAAATTTCATATACAAAGAGCCAACGGTTATTTTATTAGCCGTTTAAGCTGGCATATTAAATGATCGTTGGCGTAAAAACCTCGCAAAAGGTAACCAAAAGCCCATCTAGCAAAATTGCCATCCGGCGCTCATTACCGACAGCCACCGCCTCATCTGATATCCCCGTGCACGTGACTAAAGGAAATTGAAATCTCTATCGGTTAATGGAAATATTGAATGCTATCTTAAAATAGAATTTTTAATTATTCCCTTTCTCTAGTTTAGAAAATTTTTTTTAAACAGCCCATTAACGTCCCACTGCTGGGCACAGGCCTCCTCACTTATATGAGAGACGGTTTTTAGAGCATAGACCCACCACGCTGCTCCACCGTGGATTAGCAGGCATAGTACACAAGTGCGCTCTCTTTTCCTCCACTCTCATAGTCCGATGTGACGGTAATCCAACACAACTGGAAAGAGATCCGGCGCAGGACGGACGGCTTAACGCGTTCTCCGAGGCATGGGGGTGGATCACACCGCTAACTTCCCAACTTCGGGCAAATATTGAGAAAATTTTAATGGAAAACTCAATATCCATTTTTGGATTGGCCCGACCCGGACTCGAACCCAGGACCTCATGTCTGTAGTCGAACATGCTAACCACAAGCCCAATGAGGCAGTATAGAATATAGCAGAAGGAAAACCCTTGCACCCCTTTTTAAGTAAATTGGCTACACTTATAGCTTATATAAAGAAGGAGTGCACAATGATATTTTATTAAAATTATACATAAAAATACATTAAATCAATAACAAGACACATTCTTCTTCCAATTATTTCGCCAACGACGTGTAGAGACATGTATAGAATTTGTTTGGTATAATATGACTACTGCAATTAAATTTTCATTACTTAAAATTAATCAGAATTATTATAAAATTACCGCTATTCACCGTCTCTCATATAATTACTATAATACAAAACAATATATGTTAGTACAAAGATAACAGCAAATTTAAAAAATATGGAAGTATTCTATACATTAATTCATGAAAAGTAAAGAGAAACTGCTTATATTACAACTTAATCTTATTAACTCTAATAAATCTACACAAAAAATTACAGAAAATCCGAAATAGAAGCGTTAACAAACTCTCAATATTAATTGGACGAGGGATGTATCTAGGAAGAACTTTATAGAGGGAATATGGTAAATTTGGACAGAAAAAAAATACACAGATACAGTCGTCGTTGCTTCAACCGATGGACGGCCACTGCTGGACATAGGTCTCACGAAATGATGCCCACAGGGCCCGATCTTGTGCCGCCTGGCTCCAGCGGCTACCGGCGACACTCCTTATATCGTCTAATGTCCTATACCTTACCCTAATGCTCCCCAAAACTCTTCTAATCCCATATACCAAGCTCTCCTATCTAACTCCCATACCGATAAACGACGGCATATCCCTTCCCCGCTGACCTGAATGTCGCAGACCGATGACGGGCAGCAGCGTTATCGGTGCAAGAGAGTCAGCACTGCGATCACCAACCCGCCTGCCAAGCGTGGTGATTAATGACAAAGTCAAGAAATGATGAGATACAGTGCCTTCTCCTAATCTCCACCGACCCAACCTAAAACTTAATCCTTAATTTATTCAGATGGACATGTGTACAGCATGACCTAAACATAAGCGATTAATAGTGGTGGTTATCCAATGATCTCTGAAAGAAAAACGGGTCTAACAGGAACGAATAAGTATGTCAGGCTGAATTGAAGTGTAGTATTTGCTCTTAAGCAACTTTGAATCGGACCAGTAGTCTTGCCAGGATTTTATAAGATATGATTCTGCAAGAAGGCACAAATCTTGGGTATAATTTTGGCCAGAGGAACCTACATACATTGCTACCTTAGCACTAGAGTCTGCAGTTTTATTACAAAAAAAAAACACATTACACACACGCATATAGACTATATATGCGTACCTGTCAATCATTGACAGTTATGTCAAACGTCATAAGGTTACATCCAAAAAGTTTATATTGTCAAAGCACTAAGGAGGTTACATTGGAAAAGGTGAATTTAACTTAAAATTTCTGGTGTTCCACGTAACTTTGTTAAGTTTTTCTTTCATAAAAACCTTCTCATGACTATAACAAACAGAGCAACAAAAGAATTATCGAAATAAGTCCGGAAGGGTGTAAGGGGGAAACGCGTCCCAGTCCGTTTCTCCAAACGCCAACCTCACCTGCACGCGGTGCACCCTGCTCCTACCGACGAGGCTCTGGCGACCGAAAAAATGGCGGTATAACCATTCTATATAGCTGACCTAAATACCACAGACCGATAACGGGCAGCAGCGTTATCGGTGCGAGAAGGTCAGCACTGCGATCACCAACCCGCCTGCCAAGCGTGGTGATTATCGGCAGAAACCACAAATGACTAAAACAAGGCAGCAACGGCCCCCAGTCCCCGGCAGCCCCGCTATTCCTAGCTCTGGCAGCGGTTATGGTAACGGCGGGGCAGGGGGTGCTAAGAATCTCCGGAAGAGATTCCGCTGCCAACCCCGACGACTTGACCTGGCAACATACAACGCACGCACTTTGAGGACCGACGAAAAGATCTTCGAACTGGAAGAAGCAGTAAACAAGTTACACTGGGATATTATAGGATTGTCCGAAGTCCGTAGAGAGGGGGAGGACACGATAATCCTCGAATCCGGTAACTTGTTTTACTACCGGGAAGGTGAAGTTCAATCTCAAGGTGGTGTCGGATTCCTTGTCCACAAATCCCTCGTCAACAGCATTGTAGAAATTAACAGCGTGTCCAACAGGGTAGCGTACCTGATACTCAGAATCACCAAACGGTATTCGCTGAAGGTCATCCAGGTTTACGCACCCACATCATCACATCCGGATGAGGATGTAGAGGTTATGTATGAGGACATATCCAGGGCCATGCATACCTCTCGGACATTCTACAATGTTGTGATGGGAGATTTTAACGCAAAACTCGGCGAACGAAGTGGGGCAGAGTTGAGAGTGGGGCAATATGGCTATGGGCAACGGAACCAGAGGGGACAGATGCTCGCTGATTTCATGGAAAAGGAGGGACTCTACATGATGAACTCCTTTTTCAAGAAACAGCCGCTCCGAAAATGGACCTGGCTGAGTCCCGATGGTTCCACGAGAAATGAGATAGACTTCATCATGTCTACGAAACGGAACATATTCAATGATGTCTCTGTGATCAGTAAAGTGAAAACTGGGAGCGATCACCGCATGGTAAGAGGCACATTGAATATCAACGTCCATCGAGAACGGTTCAGACTGGTGAAGTCTACGCTCCGACCTACTCGTGCCCAAATCCAAGACCCCGAGAGCTTTCAACTAGAGCTGCAAAACCGCTTCGACGGCCTTGAAGAATGCGAATCTGTGGATGAGGTTAACAATAGGCTAGTAGAAACTGTTCATATGGTTGGGACTAAGTACTTCAGAGCCCGTAAAAAGAAAACCAAGAGATTCTCTGACTACACTCTCAATCTCATGGAGCAAAGACAGACAATGAGCTTACAGTCAGCAGCGGACGCGTCCGATTACCGGCGTATCAACAGACAGATCTCCAAATCACAAAAACGTGATCTGCGAACCTTCAATACGGAGCGCATCAAAGACGCTATTGAACGCAATAAAGGCTCCAAAGTGTTCGCAAGAGACCTGTCTATTGGTCAGCGCCAGCTTACGCGGCTGAGGACCAGTGATGGCAAGCTCATTGCGTCGAAACCAGAGATTTTGAGCGAGGTCGAGAATTTCTATGGACAGCTATACTCATCGACTGTCAAGCCTATTGACTGTTTGGCTGCAGATCCCAGAGCCAAACTAACCCGACACTACACTGAAGACATCCCGGACGTCAGTCTGTACGAGATTAGTATGGCTCTCAAACAGATGAAGAACAGCAAGGCACCAGGTGATGACGGAATCACAGCAGAACTCCTGAAGGCGGGTGGAAAACCGGTACTCAAAGTCCTTCAGCGAATGTTCAATTCCGTCATCCTCGATGGCACAGTGCCGGAGGCATGGCATAGGAGCGTGGTGGTTCTGTTTTTCAAGAAAGGCGACAAGGCCTTATTGAAGAACTACAGACCTATCGCGCTGTTAAGTCATGTCTACAAACTGTTCTCGAGAGTCATTACGAATCGTCTCGTTCGCAGATTTGACGACTTCCAGCCTCCCGAACAAGCCGGTTTCCGAAAAGGCTTTAGTACCATAGACCACATCTTTACGCTGCGGCAGATTATACAGAAGACCGAAGAGTATAATCGGCCACTTTGCTTAGCGTTCGTGGACTATGAGAAAGCCTTCGATTCGGTGGAAACATGGGCCGTGTTGAGATCTTTACAGAGATGCCGAATTGACTACCGGTACATACACGTGTTGAAGTGCTTGTACGAAAACGCCACCATGTCAGTCCGTATACAGGACCAAAGCACAGCGTCTATCCAACTGCAACGTGGAGTGCGACAGGGAGATGTTATCTCCCCGAAGCTTTTCACTGCGGCGCTGGAAGACCTTTTTAAGCTTTTGGAGTGGAACGGACTGGGCATCAACATCAACGGCGAGTACATCACTCATCTACGGTTTGCCGATGACGTAGTCATTATGGCAGAGACTCTCGAAGATCTCAATACAATGCTGGATGACCTCAGCAGAGTTTCTCAACAGGTGGGCCTGAAAATGAACATGGATAAGACGAAAATTATGTCTAATATCCATGTACCGCCTCACCCAGTCATCGTTGAGAACTCAGCTCTCGAAATTGTTGACGAGTACACATACCTGGGACATATAGTCCAGCTAGGTAGATCCAATTTCGAGAAGGAGGTCAACCGCCGAATCCAACTCGGTTGGGCTGCGTTCGGGAAGTTACGCCAGATATTTTCGTCTGATAACCCTCAGTGCCTGAAGACCAAAGTCTTCGAACAGTGCGTGTTGCCAGTGATGACCTACGGTTCTGAGACATGGTCGCTGACTATGGGCCTCATGCGGAAGCTCAGAGTCACTCAGCGTGCGATGGAGAGGGCTATGCTCGGAGTTTCTCTACGTGATCGAATCAGAAATGAAGAGATCCGTAGTAGAACCAGAGTCACCGACATAGTCCTGCGAATCGCGAACCTGAAGTGGCAATGGGCGGGGCACATAGTCCGAAGGACCGATGGACGTTGGGGGCCAAAGGTGCTGGAGTGGCGACCCCGCACCGGACGGCGCAGTGTAGGGAGACCCCCCACAAGGTGGACCGACGACATAAAGAGGGTCGCCGGTAGCCGCTGGAGCCAAGCGGCGCAAGATCGGGCCTTGTGGAAGTCATTACGTGAGACCTATGTCCAGCAGTGGACGTCCATCGGTTGAAGCGACAACGACGACGACGACGACGACGAAGTCCAGAAGTGCAATTGTGATGCCGTGACAAGAGATATTGCTCATTTATAAATAAACTAGCAGACCCGACAGATTTCGTTCTGTCAAAAAGATTTGGAATGTGGCAGATTTAAGTTTTACCAATGATTTTCGAAATAAAATTACAACAGTACTAAATATCTACAGCTTACATTTTTGTGACTATTCAATTTGGTCGGGCTGTGACTATTCAATTGATTTTGAACTTTGTGCAGCGGTAATAAAGTGCAAATTGACTCTTTGACGTTAGGAACACACCTACGTTGCTTAGACAACAGTGAGTACTTGTAATTTATTGTGATCTTTATTAAATAGCAATAAAGGTCTAATTGACTCAACATTTTAGTTAGAAAACCTTATAATGGGAAACAGAAAGAGGCTGTTTTTAGGGTTTTTCCCCGCAATTATTCAAACTTTTATTGCCCTAAAAACCACAACGAACATTTAAAAAAATAATTGTCAAAATTGACCCAGGCGTTGTTGAGTTATGCGCTTACCAACATATTGAGATTCATTTTTATATTATAGACTATTGCTACAACTTGTTTTGAGTATAGTCCTCAAAAGTTAATCAAAATAAACTGACAATCGCTGGAGTTATAATATAACGTTTCTTTGATAATAGAACCTTAATAATATTCAAACTTATGATTTAAATTAATTATGGTTGAATTTCGGCTGGACAATGAAAAATGAGCCCTTATTTCCCTATGTTATGGCATCACCCGTGGACGACAGGATCAGTTTTAGTAATTCTTTCAGGGTAAGGTTCTTATGACAGAAAAATTTAAGATAATTGCGCGGAACATCAGAATTTTTACGAAAACTTAATCGTGGTCCCATCATTTAAATAATTATTTAAATGAAAAAAGCGTGGAAGTGTTTTAACATAATATATTAACATAACATTATAATGGCGAGGAAGTAAAAAGCACACGACTGAGTTTGATGTGGATTTTTCTCAGAACAGGGCTCAAGAATTCTCGCAACTTTAGATTTCAAATCACTGTTTAACATCATCATCGTAAATTGGTAAAAAAGATCTGTAAGAGCATACATTGGCTACTATTAAATCGTCCATTGTAATACCTAATAAAAGTAAGTAAAAAGCTACATTAGGCTCAAGACTAAAACCCAGCGGAACCCTCTTCATCTATGAATGAAGCACCAGCGGCTCAATTTTCGCATTTATCTCTGGTGTCCCGGATAAATCCATATGAGAATTTTAGAAGACGGAAGGATTTACGCTAACAGGCGCTGCTTCGTACCTCGCCTCCTTCGGCGGTGTGAAGAAGTATCCATTGCAATCTCCCTCTCTCGTTCGTGGGCCTCCTTCAATGAGATAATCGTCTCACAGAATATCTGCCGCCCAACATCTCTCACTAGAGAGCATCGCGCCTACAACGCAGTCCAGTGATAGGTCTGCGCCGATCAGCGCAACCAAGAGGTGACGCTGAGGTCCCCAGGCTGCACAATCTGCCAAAGAATGTTGAGCCGCGTCGATGGCAGCACCACACTCATGGCATGCCGGTGACTCTTCGCGACCAATTCTGTGCAGGAACATTCCGAAACATCCGTGTCCGGTCTGAGACTGCACCAATCTGTAGGTGAGCGACCCGTGCTTCCTGGAAAGCCATTGTTTCAGGTAAAGGCGGATCGCCTCCAGAGTGGCCACGCCCGCTACTGGGGACATAAGATCCTCTTTTTATAGTTGTATCAGAGCGCGGTCGGCACGAGCCCTGATCCTTCGGGCCTCATCAACGCCAACGCACATCACGTGCTCTTGTAGCCACTTTGAGGCTCAAGACTTCTAACGTAATATCCATAACGATATTACACGCTAAATTCTAATTTGTAAGTATTTGATAATCAAGGTTAACAACGCACTATGGAAAAAAAACAAAGAAATCGATGAGTTAGCTATATTTTAAAGACGAATTTTATAAGATACTCAATAAGCACTCGATAAGGAAACAGGTAGAGTATAATGATTAGATAACAAAAAACAGAGCGATTTTTCAAAGGCCGCTTTAACGGAACCATCTTATTATGGGCCAGCACGGTTTGCTACTTGAACACGTTTTCAACAAATTTGAAACGGCCGATTTTCGTTTGCTTATTTGTCCTATTCCCTCATAAATTCAGGGATACGTTAATACTAGGGTTTTCATTCGTAAACTTTCAAACAAACATACTTTATTTACTAAGCTTTTACAGCACTTTTGAATAGTTAAATATAGGGTTTTCCACACATTAATATCAATGTACGAGTGATGTAAAGAAGGTGAAAGTTAATAAGGTTCCTTCCCTGTCCTGAGTAGAGACCACAACAAATTCAGCCAGGTATCCATGTTTCTGTCATATATTTTTTTAACGCTGGGAAACTCTCGTGGATACTTGGAATACTCGGGAGGATGTTCCAGGGTATGCCGGACTCATACCGGCTAAATCCCAGCGGTGCTCCTACATCACTTGGAGACGGGGTCACGAGAACGCGCATTCGCAACTCCGCCAGCGATGTGCCTGCTTAGGCCCAACTCGATCAATGACCAAACATACTCCAAAGATGGATTGCCTGGAGCACCTGGAAAGCCACCAACAACCTTGCGAGACCTTTCTTTGTTGGTCAACGGACCCCGCTTCCGTTACCCAAAGGTCACCACTTAGGAGGGAGACGGCGATCGTGGGCCTCTCGCCTCCTTCCCGGCCTTCTCCTGCGAACGGTCGAAGTGGTCATGTATCTTTCATATTAATCTATTTCATGTTATCTACAATTCATTTAATCTAACCATTTTATGTAATCTATCAAATTATACCACGATTTCTCAATTAATTTTCTTTTAATAAGGCATTTGATTGTATTAAGTGTCATCTCAAGAACGTCTTCTGGTAGTTCTTTATAGAAACGCATACCGTTAAATGATTTTATTTCAAGTTTATTATTGTCTCTTATGTTATATGAGGTGCAATCACTTTTCTTCTTGAGAGTATCAATGTTTTTAAGTACGTACAGCAAGTTTTCATAAATATATACACACTGAAGCTGCATTATTTTCACTGTTGTAAGTCTTTCTCTTACCGTCTTTCTTGAACTTAATATTATAGATCGTATGAATAGCCCTTTTCTGCAGTACAGATATTGCATCTATAACCGCAAATTTTAAAATAAAATCCATTAATAGACGTACTAGATATTCCAGGTAGTGTCTCGAAGCGAAGCGGATCGAATTGTCTACTTAAGATAATCTGGAATCCACTTGATAAACTTACGAAACTTCATCGCAATCATTTAGTCGTTTTAAGTGGTTCAATTATATAGATAAGGACAGAAGACATACATAGTATCACGCGTCATTCCCTTAGGGGTTGACAGAGACCACGTCTCTCCAGTTGCCACGACCCTTGCATATGTCCTTCGCTTCTTTAATTTTTATTAAACCTTTCATACAAGTTCGTCGGTTTGGAGTACTCTTCACGTGGCCATTATTTAAAATGTCCTGGGTTTGGTCCAGGAACATACGCCTTGGTCTTCCCCTTCCAAATTTCCTATTCACTCTTGGCTCATAAATTCTTTTTGTCCGTCTACTTTCATTAATTCTATCTACGTGCCCAAACCATCTAAGCATACCTTTCTCAATTTAAGTCACTACGTCTTCTTTTATACCAAAACGTTCTCTATAACAGAATCTTTTAAAATGAAATCCATAAATAGACATAGTATGTCTATGATATTTCAGGTAGAGTTTTCGTAGTTCCAGATCACAAGGAAATATAGGGAAATCCGGATCGAATTGTCTTCTAAATATATTTTATCACAATCAATTGAGTCGTTTTAAGTGGTTCAATCACACAAAAGGACAGAAGAATGATATAAATAAAGATTTCAATGCTTGACTCAGGTCAGTGCTTGACTGTGATCACATCTCATTGTTACTGGTGATATATTCTAAGATAGAAGCGCGCTGACCTCATAAGTGGTGGTTTATACAAAGGATCGTACTGGAATACTAATCATTTGCTTGGTTAAACGTTTTTGATGGTAAGGTGGTAACTATCCATGATCCAGACTGAGACAAATTAGAAAATGCAGTTTACCAAGTTCGGCCCAATGTGGAATGAAAGGGAGTACTCTAATGATAAAAAGAAAGGAAGGTAATTTACCTCTTATTGTTTCTATACATTCGATACTATTTCCATTCGCCTCTCTATCTATACAATTACAATTTAAAGGTAATTCTTTTATATTCGTAAAAGTTTTCATAAAATAAAAGCATATTTGTCTAGAGATATTGCAAAAAAAGATCGAGCCATTTCTAATGCTGAGGTGTGAACTTATCCCGGAATATATTAATGTCTAAATCTGTGAATGTCTGAATATAAATAGACCTGTTCCCTAACCCGATGGCAGTAGGGTTTTGTATAATATTTTTATGTAAAAACCTTAAAATCACGTGAATTCAGCATGGCATTACGTCACCCATTTTGTACCAATATACAACTTAGACCGTAAAAAGGAGTAAAAAGTGCGTGCGTGCAAAATACACATGTCTGAAGTGAAACTTCTTTGGCAAACTAATATGACGGTGCACAGATTGTTAATCGGTTTACAATCGAATCGGACTTGACATTTTTGAGGTTGACAGCTGACATAACAGCGAGGGCTGGGGTGGCGGCCATTACTGGTTCGGATGTCATAGAGTGCGCACGCGCCCACGTGTTCCGGTGGAATGTTTTAAATCTAGTTACACATACATACATAGCAACACGCCTCATTCCCATAGGGGTAGGCAGAGACAACATCCTCCCACTTGCCACGATCCTTGCATATCTCCTTCGCCTCCCCCATTCTCATCAAACCCCTCATACAAGTTCGTCGGTTTAGAGTTCTCTTGACCTGGCCGTTATTTAAAATGTCCTGGATTTGGTCCAGGAACGTTCGCCTTGGTCTTCCCCTTCCAACCTTCGCATTCACTCCTGACTCATAAATCCTATTTGTCAGTCTCCTTTCATTCATTCTATCTACATGCCCAAACCATCTAAGCATACCTTTCTCAAGTCACTACGTCTTCTTTTATACCACAACGTTCTCTTATCACACTATTTCTTACTCTGTCACTCAGTTTTAATCCACTCATACTTCTCAGCGCTCTCATCTCTACCGCATTTATTCTTTTGTGGTTCTTCTGCCATACCCAACTTTGACTACCATACATAAGTGTTGGCACATACACTCCAGCATTCACAGCCAGTCTGGCCCTTTGAGACACCATCTGGCTATTCATAAAGGCGTTCAGAGCACCATTTACCATATTCCCTGCATTTACTCTCCTTTCAATATCACTTTCACTATCTAGTTATACTTTGTTAATTATCTAAAATTATGAGTGTTGATTTATTAAAGTGAAATTAATAAAGAAGGAACTCATTGTATCGTGGAATATTTTATCGAAATATCCGACGTTGATCTCCTCGCCCGACTACCCACATTATGGTAGATAAAACCCAAAATTGTAACGCCTCATCCTGGCAGGATGCTCCTTTAAATATTTAAGTCTTGTTTATATTTATACAAATCTAAAACTTCAGATTTCCGAGACTTAGAGGGAGGATAAAAGGCAAATATGTTAGGAATTTCATGGACTTAATTGTCATTAAAATATTAAAAGTGTCGATTTATTGAAATCTCAAATAACAAACTGTAAATGAAAATGCCACGTGTTATTTATAAATATCAAACTACCTAAACTTCTAAGAAGTTTGACTACAAAAAAAGCAATATTTCTATTAATCTGTATCTGTAAAATTTAAGAGTAATATTGAATGGTTAATTTATGAATAAGGTTAAGAGAATATGGAGAAAACTATAATATCCTTCTAAATGAAGTTAAATCTCATTGAATATGATATAATAATCGAAACCGGTAAAGTATTTTCAATAAATATATTAAAAAATGTATGAAACTATACTGATTTTGTTGATTTTTTTGTATTTTTGTTAGATTTGTCTTAACATAGCATATATGAGTTGTATTTTAATTAAATATTTATTCATAATATAAAAAAGCTGAAGTTAGTAACCGATAATCTCAGTAAATATTAAGTTGAATTAAAAAATCTTTTATATTTAGATATAAAATATCACGTTACAGCAAATAGCATCGGAGCATCAGTGAAAAATGTTGCAAAAACGGTTACAAATGGTCCCCGATTTGTACCTTTTCAGATTCTGTTGTTTACGCTGCTTAAGCCGTTAAATTTACCTAATACTTCCTTGTTCGAAACAAACATTTTTTTCCGTGTAACATGCCCGAAAAAAAGAAAAAAAGAATGAGTAATCTGTCCGACGTAAATTGATTTAAATATAGTCGCTTGCTCCGTTCAGCATAGACGTTTTATGCATCGATTGCCCCTCGTGTCGAATGAAGCTAAAGTGGCTCTTGGGACTTAAATGTTCATGAAAGATTACCAAGTACTTAAACTATACAATATTATCTTTTGAAATGAAGACTCTGGTGTAGCGTCGTGTTGCGCTAAACTTTGAGATTGAATTTATAGGCTCATATCTTAAAAATAAAAACTTACCTCAAGGGTTTACATTGTTATTTACATCAGTTATATAATCAAAAACACAAATAATTACTAATTAACAAGTAACACCCACAATTTCAAAAAAATGACACAAAAAACTTGCGTACCTCCGATGCTACACACGCATCGTTAACGGTCACTTTGTAACTGATTTATTTTTTGTTTTTTCTATTGTCCGGTGTAATCTGACACGGGTATGTAAGGGTTAGGTGTATCGAAATTATTATACAAAAAAATCTATATCAACATGTGCGTATCTTTTAAGGTTAACTTTCTATAAACCATTTTTGAGCTAATCAAGTTTCTTATTTTTTTCGCTTACCCTCTCTTTCATGTGAGGCAGACGAAGTTACACGGGTTACCTAGTATAATATATAACTCCAATTTCATATTTTAAGTCCTTTATCTATATAAAAAAGAGATATCCAGGTATCTATTGACTCATTACGATATCTCTGGAACCATAAGACGTAGAGATTTGAAATTTGGTAGGAGTATTCCTTTTGCCGAGTTGAGGTCAGCGAAGAACAGATTTACGAAATTGATTGAAATTTGGAACAGCGATAATCTAGAGCCTGAAAAAGGATGATAAGCTCTTTGCAGTAATACACACCAAATAAATCATTGAAGTATTTATACGTATGTTTTTTATTTGTAAATCAATTTGCCTAAATTAATGGAAATGCTACCCATTCAAACCAATGAAAAAAACATTTAACGCAGACGAAGTCGCGGGTACAGCTTGTGAATTATGTAAGATGTAAATAAAGTTGTAGGCATCAATTTACAAACTGATAGGCGCTTCTGAAACTGGGCAAAACCACTTCCAATAAGTGTTAATTAATATAGGTAGGAGTGAGCCAGTACAAACTTAGTTCTATCTACGATCAGTTTGAATGAGCTTTCATCAAAACTTATCCGACTGGAGTAATTTAAGCAAACTAATTAATAAACACAATAATAACAAAGACCTTTAAAGTTATTCAATGTATATTAAGAGCTGTTCCTCGCGGAGTTACCAGTTAGTTTTAAGGGTTCATATCATGTTTATTAAAATATTTTCGCAAATAATATATTATTTTAGGACAAATTTGGTTAGCAAAAAAATTGTGTGCCAATCTAAATACAGGTATTTGTTGTCGTGGACTTTTATTAGAACTTTTAAAGGGGAACTAATCAAATTCAAATTCAAAATATCTCTAATCAAACAGGTCTTTACTTTTGATCGTTTTTTCAATTATCATAAGTCGGAATCTATCGGCACTGGACAATGTCAAAGAGTTAATGAATAAAGTGTTTGATTGCACCAACATTACCCACCTACGCCCAAAGTTTGGAAGTTGAATTATGGACCCCACTAATGACGAAGTCGGCGGGAACTATGCTTTTCTCCGATATATATAGATTACTTAAGAGTTAAAATGTATTTCAAGGAAAGATCTCCGCAGGCTATATGCCATTATAAATAGACAGAGAAGTGCGTAAAATCCTTCGTTTCGCTAATTGAAATTTCAGCATGTAAGATTCAATACAACGTGTGTAAAGTGGGACGATTATAAATTACTAACGAAGTTTGTCTGCCTGGGTGACATGAAGGTGTAAATGGAGGCAAATTCGTCAATTTATATGCGAAACAGGCGCCTTTGAGATAGCTTTGATGTCGGCAATGGAGAAAATTCTATTTGTTTCCTCTAAAGCCTTAATTGAGATATATCACGATGTTTGACATATTTCTCAGCTTCATATTTACAGCGTTGTTATAGAGCCTTAAAATGGATCATTTGTTATTTGCTAATCTCGTTTGGAGAGTCATAAATTAATATTTTATGCTTAAAATGTATAAGAAAGCTAAGCAATTAAGTTCAAATCAAAGTATTCTACAATAAAGTTGGCTGTAAAAGCTCTTTTGAAGCGTCTTGAGTCCGGTGGTAATAAATCTACCACCGATTTGTAAAGTCGATTCTACTAAGGAGAAACAAGCAAGAAAACAGTTAGGTGAAGGGTAAGTAATTGGAATCAAGTCTAATCTTCTTTATCTATTAACTTTTCTTCAACATTGTAATATGCTTTGTATAAAAATAATTTTGATATATTTCTTAAAATTCGTCGTCGTCGTCGCTTCAACCGATGGACGTCCACTGCTGGACATAGGTCTCACGTAATGAGGACCTTAAGGCCCGATCTTGCGCCGCCTGGCTCCAGCGGCCACCGACGACCTTCTTTATATCATCGGTTCACCTTGTGGGGGGTCTCCCTACACTGCTCCGTCCGGTGCGGGGTCGCAACACCAGCAACTTGAGTTCCCAACGTCCATCGGTCTTTCGGACTATGTGCCTCGCCCATCGCCACTTCAGGTTCGCGATTCCTAGGACTATGTCGATGACTTTGGTTCTACTACGGATTTGATTCGATCACGTAAAGAAACTCCGAGCATAGCCCTCTCCATCGCACGCTGAGTGACTCTGAGCTTCCGCATGAGGCCCATAGTTAGCGACCTTCTTAAAACTATATAGAAGCAAATCCATAATTGATTATGTTATAATTAATTATGGTTCTGCCTCATTGGTTTAGTGGTTAGCAAGTGTTCGACGTTCGAGTCCCGGGCCAGTTCGAAATAGATATTGAGTTCTATATTAAGATTTTCTCAATATTTGCCTGAAGTTGGGAAGGTGGCGTTGTGATCCACCCCCGTACCTCGGAGAGCACGTTAAGCCGTCGGTCCTGCGCCTGAACTCTCTCCGATCATTTCGGATTCCCGTCACATCGGTCTATGAGAGTAAAGGAATAGAGAGTGCACTTGTGTACTATGCCTGCCTGGTCTATGCTCTAAAAACCCTCTCTCGTGCGAGTGAGGAGGCTTGTGCCCAGCAGTGGGACGTTTTTGAGCTGCTACTTACTTTACCTTACCAATTATGGTTCCTCCCTTTTTGAAGTGAAACTTCCTTAGCCATATGAGAGTTAAATTTGTACCGATGAAACGCGTGATTAGCGTCACGAAGATGTGCAGCGTTTTTTATGCTAATTTGATTGAAGGTTAGGTACTTTTAATATTTACAAATAACATGTGGCATTTCAATTTGCCACTCGCCATTTAATATACAGTTATCCAAAAAATATTTTCATAAATTCATGCATTTTTATTTAGAACTCGTTAAACTCATTAAATTCCTAACATATTTTCCTTCTTCCGTTCCTCTAAGTCTCAAAAATAAACAAGACTTAAAAATTACTTTGCCAAAGAAGTTTTACTTCTGACATGTCTTTTTCGTGCGCACGTACTTTTTTTTGTGCATATTCGGTTGATCTGAGAAAGGGAAGTAAAATAGTTTTAATACCCCTCAGTGATAATGATGTTCTACGATAAAGAAAGAAAAATGTTAACAAAGGACAAAGCTTTCGTCTTCAGTGTTTATTTTTAACATACAAAACATAAATTATATGATAAAACAATGTTTGCCAGGTCAGTTAGTTTATATTAATTGTTTGAGCTTAACCATTCATTTAAATAATCTTCAACTGGATAATAGTCAAAGTCAAAATATCTTTATTCAAGTAGGCCTATTACAGCACTTTTGAATCGTCAAATTTTTTCTATATATTATTTAAATGAATGACTAATGATAACATTAAAGAACGACTTACAATCTAAAGTTACGAGGGTTCCTTCGCGCTCTGATCTGAGAAGAGCCCACAAAAACTCAGTCGGGTGTACGTTTTTTTTTGTCATCATACATAGCATCACGCCTTATTCCCATAGGGGTAGGCAGAGACAACATCCTTCCACTTGCCACGATCCTTGCATATCTCCTTCGCTTCTCTCAATCTCATTAAATCTTTCATACAAGTTCGTCGGTTTAGAGTACTCTTGACCTGGCCGTTATTTAAAATGTCCTGGATTTGGTCCAGGAACGTTCGTCTCGGTCTTCCCCTTCCAACTTTCGCATTCACTCTTGACTCATAAATCATCATATCATCATATAGAGCAATTCATATTAATATCAATGTGAAGTTTCGCCAAATATCAGACTATAGTAAAAGTGTTGATAAACTAGTAAAATAAAATAAATCTAAGCCAAGTTGTACACTATTTGACATAAGCTTTAATAACTAACTACCATAGAAAGAAACAATTAAGTTAATTTAGTTCCTAACATATCTTCCTTTTTCCCCTCCCTCTAAGTCTCGGCAATCTAAAGTTTTATATTTGTATAAATATAAATAAGACTAAAAATTAGTTTGCCAAAGAAGTGTCACTTCTTGACGGCCTGTCTGGCGCAGTGGTGCGAGTATTCGCTTTCCTAGTGGTGGGGGCTTCGACTGTTACCACCCTAGTAAAGACGTACCGCTAAACAAAGAGATTTGTGTTCCGGTACAATGCTATGTAGAAACCAAAAGACCACCACTTACCAGATTGGCGCGCTTCCATCTTAGACTGTATCATCACTTACCATCAGGTCAGATCACAGTCAAGCGCTAAAACTGTGCAATAAAAAAAAGAGTACTTTGTACGCCCGCACTTTTCTTTTTACTTTTAATGCCAATATTAAAAATTAAAGCATAATATTTACAATTCAATAAATGTTTTAAGTAGACAAGTTATAGTTCAGGTATATAAAACATCTCTAATATATCTACACTAATATTATAAAGAGGAAAAATTTGTATTTTTGTATGTAACGAAAAAACTCAAAAAGTACTAGACTGATTTTAATAATTCTTTTTTCATTAAAAAGCTACATTATCACTGAGTAACACAGGCTATATTTAGTTTAGTAGATTACTATAGAAATCTTTAGAAATTCCTATTAAAACCAACCGAAGGTGTAAAAAAATTAGCCATAAAATGTCTTTCATCGTATACGCTGTGAAGAGTATTAATGATAGGACAAAAAAATGTTCGACAATATTATAGAATATATCAATATTTACAAAAAAACTTTGCGAGACCATATGTCTAACTATTGTAGACGTCACTATAACTACTTTTTTACATTTAAAAAATTGAGAGAAATGCCCATCAAAAGCAGACCGTGTTATCCATACCATTTATAGTTTTTTATCCAAATAAATAATTTAATATTCAAGACTGTCTTATTACCTGATGATTACTTTTTGAATTATTGAAATCGGATATTCCATTCAAAAGATATCGTCAAATGAAAATAAAAATACATGCCGGCAGCAGCCGCCACGCAGCGCATCGAGTAACTAACTCGACGAGAGAGGGGCAATGCGGCAGAAGGGGGTTCATCATTATGAATTAGGTAGCCGGTCGGCTCCTTACACAATGAACGCAAGCGACATTGAATATTTCGACTTTTTTAACACATTTTTATGCTTCACTTAAAAAGTTCTTTTCAGAGCTACTTAGTTTTAGTATTAGGAATCACACTTTTTCATAATATTTGTCAATTCATGGTCGTTTTAATTATCATGCTTATAACTTAAATATCTGTACCTATTTATGTATACCCGTGCGAAGCCGGGACGGGCCGCTAGTAATATATAATTTTGTGATATCCGGACTTCAGGAAATTAAGACTTCGAAGTAAATTGTGAAATATGTGAGTGGGAGCTGTTAGTTAGTAGTTAATCTTTTAATTTAATTGGAATAAGATTCGTGGAAGAATCTTTAAGAACATCAATACCATAACATTAAATTATATATTTCTTTTTTACTTACGATACAAAGCATAGAGAGTGGAGAAGATTTACCTGTAAGAAAGAGAACATAATTATTAAAATATAAAGAGGAAACATTTGTGTTTGTAACGTTTTCACACAAAAATGACTGGATTGATTTTAAATTAGAAAGCTGCATTTTCACTGAGCGACATAGACTATATTACTTTCTCAAAAAATAAGGTTCCTTTATAAAAATGCACTAATGTAACCCGAGGTGTGAAAAATTTAGTCACAAATGACGATAGACCAAAAAAATGTTCTTCAATGTTATAGAAGGTGTTAATATCTACAAAAACTGCGTGATATCACATGTCCAACAATTGTGGTTACGCCACTTTAACTACTTTTTTACATTCATATCATTCATACCCCTGTATTAAACATTACCTAATTAAATTACTGTTTTAATACCTGTAAAAAACTTTTTAAATTATTAAAATTGGACGTTCCATTCAAAAGATATAACGAATATAAAAATGTCAATCTAAAGAAAATTGTAGCGACCCTTACAACTGGTCCTGCGACTGGTGAGTTAGCTCATATTCCAAGGATACCAATCATAGAGTATACTTTATTGAACACCACAAAAAATAATAATACAATGACTTAACTTAAAATAATTCTGGTGAACAATGTCTTCTCGCTATTTAGCGATCTCTTCCAGGCAACCCAACGTATAGAGAGACCGTCAAATCAAATCAAAATAACCTTTATTCAAGTAGTCCCAAAAAGCACTTTTGAATCGACAGTAGTCTGTCCGTTGGTAACAAATCTACAACCAGTTCGGAAAGTTGATTTCCCTGCAAAAAAGCCGGCAAGAAACTCAACGGTTACTCCTTTAAATATAGTTTTTTTGTAGGTTACAATGTGTTTAACTTTCATGAGCAACTGGAATCAAGTCCAAACATCTTTGTCGCTTAAATAATCTTCAATATTATAATATGCCTTTTGTAATAGGACATTTTTAACATACTTCTTAAAAATATGTAGAGGCAAACCCAGAAGTGATTCAGACATCTTATTAAATATGCATATGCTCAACCCGACAAATGACTTTTTCACTCTAAATTATGGCATTACAGGATTACCATCACATCGAACTTTGAGAGTGAAGGAATAGAGAGTGCACTTGTGTACTATGCCTGCCAATCCACAGTGGAGCAGCGTGGTGGGTCTATGCTCTTAAAACCCTCTCTCATACGAGTGAGAAGACCTGTGCCCAGCAGTGGAACGTTAATGGGCTGCTACTTAAATGTACAAACTATAAGAGGTAGATTACCTTTTACCAGATTAGCGCGTTTCTATTATAGACTGTATCTTCATTAACTATCAGGTGTTATCACAGTGAAGCGTTAACCTGTTAGCAATAAAAAACATTATTCTTTAAAACACTGTATTACAAAATAAGGATTTTATACTTGACTCTTTATACATAAGATATGTATGTTATCAAATGCATGGCAAATGTAGTCAAGACCTTGAGTAATATATTCGAATCCAGGACCTGTACTTCATGCTTTACGCTTGCTTTCCTAGGACAAAAGTCATGTTAAAATAAAGTCCAATTACGCATTGCAGGTTAACGTTCATTAAAATCTTTTTTACGTTCTTTAGACTTAATTATCCGTTTCATTTGTTCGCGTTTTTGCATCTACGAGTACTAGGATATAATATATTTTTAACAATGTGCTTCTCTGGGATGTATATGTAAATGAGACAAATTATGCAGCTAGTATTTACAGGTGCTTTTGAAGAAAAACTTCATTACGCACGCTTGACTTGACGTTACGAAATGTGTGATTGAGCCAAGCGAACAGTAGTTGAAACGGAGGTATAAGGAAGTGAAAATACAAAGAAAGAATTACGTTTTACTTCAGTCGCATGGTCTAAATCACACTCATTTTGAAGTAAACTTCTTTACGCAAGCTTGACTTGGGGAATAAGCTGATGAATGCGTGAGGAGAGCATTACGAAATGTGTAATCGGACGAGGCGAACAGAAGATGAAAGGGAGATATAAGGAAATAATAATAGAAAGAGAGCAAGTCACGATTTACTTCAGTCGTGTGGTCTAAAGCACACTTGTTTTGAAGTAAACTTCTTGACGCACGCTTAACTCGGGGAGTAAGCTGGATAATGCGTGACAAGAGCGTTTCGAAATGTGTAATCGGGCGAGGTGAACAGAAGATGAAAGGGCGATATAAGGAAATAATAATAGACAGAGAGCAAGTCACGATTTACTTCAGTCGTGTGGTCTAAAGCACACTTGTTTTGAAGTAAACTTCTTCACGCACGCTTGACTCGGAGAGTAAGCTGGTGAATGCGTTACAAGAGTGTAACTAAATATGTAATCGGGCAAGGCGAACAGAAGATGAAAGGGAGATATAAGGTAATAATAATAGAAAGAGAGCAAGTCACGATTTACTTCAGTCGTATGGTCTAAATCACACTCATTATGAAGTAAACTTCTTTACGCACGCTTGACTTGGGGAGTAAGCTGATGAATGCGTGACGAGAGCGTTACTAAATGTGTAATCGGGCGAAGCGAACAGAAGATGAAAGGGAGATATAAGGAAATGATAATAGAAAGAGAGAAAGTCACGATTGACTTCAGTCGCATGGTCTAAATCACACTCACTTTGAAGTAAACTTCTTTTTGCACGATTAACTTGGGGAATAAGCTGGTGAATGGGTGAGAAGAGCATTACGAAACGTGTAATTAGGCGAGGTGAACGGAAGTTAAGAGGGATATATAAGTTAGTGGAGATAAAGAGAGAAAGTCACGATTTACTTCAATCGTGTGGTTTAAATCACACTTGTATTGAATTAAAATTCTTCACGCAGGTTTGATTTCGGGGGTAAGCTGGTGAATGCGTGATGAGAGCGTTACTAAATGTGTAATCGGGCGAGGCGAACAGAAGTTAACAGGGTTATATAAGTTAATGTTTTACTTCTTTATTAATTTTATGTGTCCATCTATCGTGAAGTGAAAGGCTCTGAAAATTTTAATTTAATCGTTCAATAGTTTGTAAGTTAATCGCAAAAAAACAGACGCAGCGAAGGACTCTGTTTTGTAATATGTAAGGATTTCTATAAATTATGTTGTATATAAATAGCTGACTCGAGCAACTTCGTCTGCGTCACATGAGAGGGAACAAATTTGATTTTCATAAATCAACCTTAAATGATAGACATATGCTGTCAAAGGCTTTTTGTAGATTTTTTTAAAAGGGATAATTCCGTCTTACACAGTTATTGCATAACTTTAAGAGTTTATAGAGCAAATGCAAAAGAAACTCGTCAAAGGGAACAACCCCGATTTTGAGACATTCCTCATTGATGCTCCGCTTTTATTTATCTTAGCGTAATGATGTGTTACATATAATCTTCCTGGATAAAAGGGGTATCTAAAACTGTAAGAATTTTTCATATCGCACCTGTAGTTTTTGAGATAATAACCGTAAACAACTCTTCAGCTTTATAATAAGAGTAAATATATAAATAGAAGGTTTTCGGTGATTTAACAGTATAACAAATTCATAAACAGTTGTCAGGTTAGAGCTATAGTCTTCTTAAGAAACATATATTTATATACGAAACCACAATTGTCTGGAACACAACAATTCACTTAGCTTACTTTACACTCTATTAGCTGACACTGACTGGTCGCTTAAAGCTACTTTTAGCGACGATCCCCTTTTTTGTCGACTGATACGGTTTTATAAAGATTTATTAATGTAAAGGCTTCCCTTGACGCTAATGAATCTTTATTTGGTCGACTCAAGGATTGGTAACTTTAACAAAAGTTATAAAGGTAAAGTTAAAGATAAGTATCTGTATTTAATCTTTTCTTGGATTGACGAATGCACTACCTTCTGACAATACAATATGCACCATCTTTAGATGTTTGTAACGTTTTCACTCAAAAACTGGACCGATTTCAAAAACTTCTTCACCATTAGAAAACTTCATTTTCACTGAGTGAAATTAGCTACATCTGAAAAAAAAATAGGTATCCCTTATAAAAATGCATTAATGTAAGCAAAGGTGTGAAAAAATTGGTCACAAAAAGTAAAAAATAATATGCGTATTCTTTTTTAGAGTTCTTCGTATTCTTATATTCGGAGTCGGTGTCAAGGTAGGTGTTTCCCGCGTGTCTACTTGGCAGCTCCCGCACCTCTCCTACCTATAGCTTGTATATGTAGTTACAACCTATAGCTATGTACGAAGGTACCTTGAAGAATCACCGAAATCGGTTGGCGTGATCTTGAGTCATTCGTACATTTGTCGTGCACATGCTAATACGCAAAACTCTTCCCCCCCCCCATAAGTTAAATGTTATTTGGTTACAGGCAGTTATATTTTCTGCCATAAACCGCACCCATACTGTAAGCCGTTGAGGAGATCCATTGACCATACCAAAGTTACGGCAGGAAGCTCAAATATTTGGATAGCCTATAGAAGATTCTGCCGAGTATCCTAAGAATTGAAGAGTTCCGTCACTTTGTCATGGAATCCATCATCACAACCTAAATCTAATAAATAAATTTTATGATAGTTAACCAATATGTTAACCAACTTGTAGGTAATAAAGCCATTATTTATATACTCCAGATGAGTGCTATGTTTGTAATGCTAGAATAGTGTACTAATATCTTTATTTTATTTCAGAAGATAGTACAATTTGTGCGTAACACTAAATAGTAATAAAATTAATACATACAATAGTGAAATTTTCACAAATTAATAAACACGTAAAGAGCAAGCTATAGGAATATAAAACAGCCAAATAAAGTTTAAAAACTATAAATTAGCCAAGATTTCTTTCTTAAATTTTGAACAGGCTATTAAATTTATGTATTTTAAAAATTCCTAGTCACTAATATTAATATTAACTTCGTTCTGGCAAGTAATAACGAACTCTTTGACTGTTGTAATAATATAATGGCAAGGAGCGTACAGTGAGCTAATATTTGACTACGAAATTAATTCTACTTTAGGCAGACGTCCGACTCGGTCTTCATTTCAACCGAGTCACTTGTATTTCAAATATGATTAAATTTAATAACGACTGACTATTATTAATGCTACATGAAATATTATAACAAGTGATTAAATAGTTAAAGTTATTATCAAATCTCCAATCTGTCTGTATCTGTTTTGTATGTTTGTAACATCTTTACACAAAAACTACTGGACCGATTTCAAAATTTGTTTCCCCATTAGAAAACCGCCGAAACTGCCTCATTGGTCTAGTGGTTAGCATGTTCGACTACAGACATGAGGTCCTGGGTTCGAGTCCCGGGTCGGGCCAATTCAAAAATCAATATTGAGTTTTCTATTAAGATTTTCTCAATATTTGCCCGAAGTTGGGAAGTTGGCGGTGTGATCCACCCCCGTGCCTCGGAGAGCACGTTAAGCCGTCGGTCCTGCGCCTGATCTCTCTCCGGTCGTGTCGGATTCCCGTCACACCGGACTATGAGAGTGAAGGAATAGAGAGTGCACTTGTGTACTATGCCTGCCAATCCGCAGTGGAGCAGCGTGGTGGGTCTATGCTCTAAAAACCCACGCTTCTTGGAGTGAGGAGGCCTGTGCCCAGCAGTGGGACGTTAATGGGTTGCTACTTACTTAGAAAGCCGCATTTTCACTGAGTAACATAGGCTATATTACATTCTAAGGGAAAATAGGGATCTCTAATAAAAATTCATTAATGTAACCCAAGGTGTGAAAAAACTTGTCACAAAAAATCTGTCTAACAAAACTATTGATGATAGAAGATTAAAATCTTCTACAGTATTATAGAAGGTATTAATATCCACAAAAAAAGTCCAAGATACATATGTCCAACTGTTGTAGTTATGCCACTAAAACTACTTTTTTATATTTTAATACAAGTACCGACAATAGTCAAACCATACTATTCATAATAAATATAAAAATTTGGTGTCATAATGATGAACTTTAAAACTATTCAACTGATTTTGATGATTTTATATCACTTTGCTGGATTCGTTCTGATTCTGACATAGGATACGTTCTTTTTAATGTATAAAACCGAGAGATCTGTAAGTATGAGTTTTGTTGTCAACTAAGATACTTAATCATCAAATAGATGGTGAGAGAAACCCAGAGGAAGTTGCCTGGAATCAAATAATATTATATAATATTTATTTAACGTATATATATATGTCGGAGTGCAAGAGTCTGTGGATCGCTGGACCGTGTGTAATAGTCTGTGGAACGCTGGCGCCATCTGTGTATCGGCGTGGGGGCAGAGTCAATAAGTGGCAGTCCGGCGCGTCTCTTGGTAGTTCTCGAGTGGGGGTCGGCCGGAGTGGTCGACTATTGAAACTGTCGCGTTATAAGACGAGGTGGCCATTGAAAGGCGAGGTGGCTCTAGGTATTAGTATAGTGATTTCTGTTTATTGTGTGGTCAGGGTTGGCCGAGTGGAACAAAATATTTTCGTGAAGTTTCGTTGCAGATTAGCCAGCACACAGGGACGTGTGCAGGTCAGGATGGCCGTGTCGAAGTACAAGAGTCTGTGGATCGCTGGACCGTGTGTAATAGTCTGTGGAACGCTGGCGCCATCTGTGTATCGACGTGGAGGCAGAGTCAATAAGTGGTAGTCCGGCGCGTCTCTTGGTAGTTCTCGAGTGGCGGTCAGGTGGAGTTGTCGACTATTGAAACTGTCGCGTTTCTAGCTATTATTGTGAATGAGTTTGTGTAAATTAATACCGGGAACATTAAGAGATTGAACATTATAATTCGAGTTAATTAATAAAGTGTTCGATTGCACCAACATTACCCACGAACGCCCACAGAATAAGAAATTATATAATGGATCCCATTAATGACGATATCGGCGGAGTACCCTAAGCCCCTGTGCTTTATGTTTAAAAGAGATTGCACCTCATATAACATAAGAAATAACACTAAAATTAGTAGATAGAGTAGAATGCATAAAATTAACAATTCATTGAAAGGTAACTGTTTACGTTTCTTTACAAAAAAGTCACAGAAGACGTTCTAGAGATGGCATTTTATAAATTCGAATCCTTTAAAAGAAAATTGATTGAAAAATCGTACGATAAATTGAAATCAAAGCGTGTGAGTGAATGAATTGGTCTAATGTTGATAAAACAAATTAATATTATATTGTAATGAAGATGGTGAAACAACGGATACCTGACTGAGTTTTTTGTAAACTCTTCTGAGAACAGGACGTGAAGGAACTCTCGTATCTTTATATTGAAAGTCGTTCTTTAATAATATCATCAGTCGTATATGGAAATGTGTGGATGAACTTGTAATTGACGATATAAAAGGCCATAAGAATTTTCGTATTTATGCTTCTTAATTAGAGATGAAATATATGAAATGATATCCATTATTTTTAAGAAGATTTGCGTTATAAAACGAAAATATATAAAGTGAATTTTCTAGGAATACAGTCAGATTAAAGAGAATTGCACAGCTCTCTGTAACAAATTGCCAAACCTTTGCGGTTTGGGAAGAGCTGAGGTTAGCCAGCTATAACAGACATTTTAGTTTTCGCAGTTACATTTTGTATTATTTAGGTATTTAAGGTAATCCCTTTTATCTATATGCTAAAATATAACAGTTTTTTCAGTTACTGATTATAAAAGTATTAAACACGAGTCATCAGAAGACTTCTAACTTGTCGATGAAACCATAGATATGTTTGCATTATCATAATAGTGTTAGTTCTATTAATGTCTGTACTTCTTTACCTGTTTTATTTCTCGTTTACTCGTCATTATTATGTGCTGAATAGTCCAAGGTCTTGTTAAGTCCATCTATGTCTAATGTACTACATTGTTTACTACTACCTTCACCCAATTTCATTTTAGTCTATATTGTAGTTGATGAGGTTACTGTTTTTATTATACAAACTTTATGTTTATTTATCTGGCATCACCCTCTACCTATTTATTGCTCTTATTATACTGTTTTGTCTTTTATTTAAGTGTTTTCTCTACGTCTATTTCAGAAGGTGTTACAAAAGTTTTTCTTCGCTGAAGGAAAACATCTAAAAAATATCTGCATATCTGCTGTAGCCTGCTATCAGCCTTTTTTTGTCTTTGCTTTAAAACCCTCTCTCGACAGGTTATTGCTTATCTTTAAATGAAAGTTTGCATAATAAAGATTGCTTTAAGCAATAAGGCCACCTTAGCATGTGGTTATATTGTAATTTTTCCTTTGTTAAATCTCTATCTATAAGCATTGCAGTGGCTTTCTTAACTTCTTTTATAGTTTTAAGTAACTTTAATAGAAACTTTTTACCTTACTTAACTTCTTAAATCCTTTGGGAGTAGTTATGTGATTCCAAAACCTTATGGTTGTATATTTCAAACTACCTCAGAACAAAAAGGCTGAAAAACAATGATGGGGAAAGTAAACTAACTCTCATAACTTCTACATCAGTTATTTCATATATAACGCAGTCGAGATACAAGTTTCGGTGTCAACCATTTCAAATGATCTCCTTCCCAATCCGGACATGATAAAATGACGGGAACCGCTATATAAATAGGACTCATCTCACTCAAATTGCAGGTGTCTACTTACAAGGAGGTAAACTGTTAGAAACGCGACGCCCGTGACTGAACAATAGGTGTAATCTAAAAATAAACGCGAATAGAAACTCACGGATAAAGGGGACCGTCTTGCTGGCTCCTAATAAAATTAAAAGAGAGCTTTTACTAAAGTTTCTTACAAGAAATGAAGGTGAAGAATTAAAATGGTGATAAAACATTGTTATATTTAACTAGTTGATTCGCGAAACTACAAATTGGAAATAGAATAGTCTTAGAGATAGACATAAACTATTACTGACTTTTTGAACTGAAACTTCTTTAGGTGCATGAGGGTAAATTTGAAGGATAAATCGCGTGATTAGCATCACGAAGGTTTGCAACGTTTTTAATGTTAAAAGGTTGGGTCGTTTTAATATTTATAAAAAACACATGGCATTTTTATTTACAATTCGTCATTTCGTCGCTTCAACCGATGACCGTCCACTGCTGGACATAAGTCTCACGTAATGACGTCCACAAGGTCCATTTTGCGCCGCCTGGCTTCAGTGGCTACCGGGGATCGTCTTTATATCATCAGTCCACCAGATCCCCACCAGTTGGGGATCTGCCTACACTGCGCCGTCCGGTGCAGGGTCGCCACTCCAGCAACTTCGGCCCCCAACGTCCATCGGTCCTTCGGACTATGTGCCCCGCCCATTGCCCCTTCAGGTTCGCGATTCGTAGGACTATGTCGGTGACTCTGGTTCTATTACGGATCTCTTCATTTCTGATTCGATCACGTAGAGAAACTCCGAGTATAGCCCTCTCCATCGCACGTTGAGTTACTCTGTGCTTCCGCATGAGGCCTATACTCAGCAACCACATTTCACAATTCGTCATTTGAGATTTAAATAAATGGCTTGTTTTAATTTTTGACTCCTTCTAAGTCTCGGAAACCTGAAGTTTTAGAATTGTATAAATACCAACAAAACCTAAAAATTAGTAAGCCAAAGAAGTTTCACTTCTGACATGTGTTCTTTGTACGCACAATTTTTTTTTACTTATTCTATATTATAAATATAAAAGAAAATAAACGTATAAAGGAACTAATTTCCTTTGCTTTACATACGAATAGGAACAACAATGAATTTTTTAAGAAGGTCATAATGACTTACTCTTAAGAGATAGATGCATTTTACCATAAACTTATATGAAGATCTTTTCAAGGGGAAAAATTCCGTAATACATGATTGTTGTGTCACTTTAACCGTTTACGCAGCGCACGCAACGAAATTGCTCAAAAGGAATAAATTTCGATTTTTCGAAGACTATTTATTAAAGAAGGATATAACACAACACGTCAGGATCAATACGAACGGAGTCAATCAATGAAAAATGTTGCGAAAACGTTGAGAATTTATTCTGAAAAGATTTGATTGGTTAGGGGGCGGGGCTAAAATCATGACTCACTGTATTCTCAACGCGAACGAACTATAATGGTATCGAGCAGCTTAAAAAGTTCTACTTAAACGTTAAGATAGTATATATCAATCTTGTATTGTTGTCACTGTATAACCATTTTTATAACAGATCAAATTAGCTCTCTTTCTAACTGTCTTTTTTGCGACGCTGACTAAGTTACGCAGGTTAACTAACTTAAATTATAAAAGTAGCACAGTGACGAAGATTTGATAGCACAGTTTTCAGTAGTACATTAGAAATTGGCTCCGGATTGCCGATCAGCAATCTAATCGAAAGTTCACGATGCAGAAAATAGCTTGTGTGCTTTGGCTATCTGTCAGTTAGCCACAATAAATATCCGTTTACTATACTGGCTATTTTTCTCAATTCGACCTCTAAAACTCGTTAAAAGTTCACGGAGAGAATAAACTTTCCAGTTAGTGTCCATTATTTGGCGAGGGTCATTACAGTAATTACTGGAGTCCGCTCCGTTTAAGAATCGAGTAAATTGAAGGCAGACTACAATTATTTAATAAAAGTGACTTTACAATTTTTTTATTATGAAGATCTTTAAGTCAAAAGGCAATAAAACATTTTTTTTTTTACAAATCCTTCACGATTACTGCGATCAGTTTATGGAACGCGCTTCCTGTGCAAATTCGTCAGTGCAAAACTATCTCTAATTTTCAGAAGTATGTAGTTAAAAGTGGAAATGGAAATCGTGTATTTATGCCATAATAAAGTCCAAACATTATTGTCGCTTAAATTATACATACATAGCATTGCGTCTCATTCCCATAGGGAGAGGCAGAGACTACGTCCTTCCACTTGCCACGATCCTTGCATATCTCCTTCGCTTCTTTCAATCTCAATAAGCCTTTCATACAAGTTCGTCGGTTTAGAGTACCCTTGACTTGGCCCTTATTTAAAATGTCCTAGATTTTATCCAAGAACGTTCGCCTTGGTCTTCCCCTTCCAACTACCGCATTCACTCTTGACTCATAAACCTTTTTTGTCAGTCTCTTATCATTCATTCTCTCTACATGCCCAAATCATCTAAGCTTACCTACATACATACATACATAGCATCACGCCTCATTCCCATAGGGGTAGGCAGAGACCACGTCCTTCCACTTGCCACGATCCTTGCATATCTCCTTCGCTTCTTTCATTCTCATTAAACCTTTTATACGTATATATAAGTTTGTCGGTCTAGAGAACTCTAGACCTGGCCCTTATTTAAAATGTCCAGGATTGGTCCAGGAACGTTCGCCTTGGTGTTACCCTTCCAACTTTCCCATTCACTCTTGACTCATAAATTCTTTTTGTCAGTCTCCTTTCATACATTCTCTCTACGTGCCCAAACCATCTAAGCATACCTTTCTCAATTTTAGTCACTAGATCTTCTTTTATACCACAACGTTCTCTTATCACACTATTTCTTTCTTTGTTACTCAGTTTCAATCCACTCATACTTCTCAACGCTCTCATCTCGCATTTATTTTACTTTTATGCTTCTTCTGCCATACCTAACTTTCACTACCACACAAAAGTGTTAGCACCACTGTGCATGCACAGCCAGTCTGGCCCTTTTATACACCGTCTGGATATTCATAAAATATTGTAATATGCCTTTTGTATTAGGACGTTTTTAAGATATACGCTTACGAATCTTATTAAAATGCGTATGCTCAATTCAACAAATGATATCTTCGTCGCCCTAAAATAAGGCATTACAAGTTTTTATTTCTGGTTTTAAAATGGAGTATCTTGCTCTTTTCGCTGTATAAGTGAATATATACAATGTTATTCAATATATATTGCGACGATGCCGTGAGAATTGATGTATCTTCAAATTTATCTCTTAGAGAAGCAGGAGATCCTAATTGATATATGGCACGTATTGCTCTTTTTTATAATATATATGTCGGAGTTCAAGAGTCTGTGGAACGCTGGCGCCATCTGTGTATCGGCGTGGGGGCAGAGTCATTAAGTGGCAGTCCGGCCCGTTTTTCGGTAGTTCTCGAGTGGCGGTCGGCCGGATTGGTCGACTATTGAAACTGTTGCGTTCCTAGCTATTAGTGTTAATGTTTTCGTGTAAATTGTTTACGGGAGCAATAAGTGATTGAACATTATAATCCGAGTTAATTAACAAAGTGTTTGATTGCACCAACATTACCCACGAACGCTCATAGAATAAGAAATTAAATAATGGATCCCATTAATGACGATATCGGCGGAGTACCCTAAGCCCCTGTTCTTTATGCTTCTCCGTTCTCTCTTATTCTCCGACATATATAATTTTAATGTCGTGTACCCCATTAGCTTGCCGTAAGACATAATGCTATGAAAATATGCGAAACTTTACTTATCTAACAGAAAATGCTGTAGAATTATGTTTGCTTGTCAGAGGCTTAATATAAACATTCCAGCATTAAATATATTGGTTTTCATAAATAATTCTATTAAAATTATTCGTTCTGAACATCATATCAAAGAGATTGGTGTTCCGATACGATGTGTATCACTTATATCATCATCAGATGTGATCATAATCAAGCGCTTCGAATAAAAGCAAGGAAAACTAATTTTTTTTACATTTTACCACCAGAAATTACTTTAATATTAAAGTTTCCAAAGATATACAGATATATAATAGTGGTAGTTCGCAAACAAGGTGGTTGATGTAACAATTTGTTAGGCCCGATCTTTGTATACCGCATTTTGCGCTCAAGGAACGAGGCGTAATTTGACAAGCGGATGAGGGTGAGCACTGAGCAGGTATACATCAAGTATACGTCAACTATATAGCCTAATCCCTCGTGTTGTATTTGTAATAGAAACATATATATACTTGAATAACCTTAAGCAATAGACAAGCTAAATATAAACGCTAAATGCTGATCGAAAAGTTAGGCAATACATTGATGTTGAATCTGCCAAAATGGTGTATTTCGTTAATTTCATGGCTTTTTGTCTTAGGGTATACTGTTATGGGGTAAGGCATTGAATTATGATTATTTCACAAAAAAAGAGCATTACGTGCCATATATCAATATATACATATATATAAATGAGATATCCATGTATCTATTGACGCATCACGATATCTCTGGAACCATAAGGCGAAGAGACTTGAAATTTGGAAGGAATATTCCTTTTGTCGAGTATTCTATTTAATATTTTCTTATTTGTGAGACAATCTGCCTAAATTAATGAAAGTGCTACCTAATAAACATTCCACGTAGACGAAGTCGCGGGTTCAGCTAGTATATATAAGAGATATCCAGGTATCTATTGACTCATCACCATGTCTCTGGAGCCATAAGGCATACAGATTTGAAATTTGGTAGGAATATTCCTTTTGACGAGTAGAGTTCAGCTAAGAACGGATTTTACGACATTCTACCCGCAAAGGTGGTTTCGGGGGTGTTAATTAAATATTTAAAATTTTCACATTAAATAAATTCAAATTTCTAATTTGCAAACTATCATTTTATCTTTTATGGTCAGAAAGTTTTTTTTTTATAATAGAAGCTGTCAGGTTCCGCGATATGGCCGCTGACTATGGGCCTAGTAAAAAGACTCAGAATCATTCAGAAGAGGACTAAAGTCACCGACGTAGCCTACCGAGTTGAAAAACTGGAGTGGCAAGGGGCAGGGCACATAGTTCGCAGAACCGATGGACGTTCGGGCCCTAAGGAGCTAGAATGGCGGCCTCCACCGGCAAACGCAGGTTCGGCAGACCCCCCACCAGGTGGACCGATGATATCAGGCGGGCCGCCGGCAGCCGCTGGAAACAAGCGCCTGCGGATTGCCGGCTCTCAACTTGGTTTCCCCTCACCCGATCACATTTTTCGTAACGCATTGAAATCAAATTAAAATATTCTTTATTTAAGTAGGCTCAAAAAGCACTTTTGAATCGTCAGTAATCTGTCCGTTTATAACAGATCTACCACCGTTTCGGAATGTTGAGTCCGCTGAGAGGAAACCGGAAAGAAACTCAACGGTTACTTTTTTAAATATAGTTTTTATAGGTTACAATGTAATATTTTGATGCGCAACTGGAATCAAGACGAAACATCTTTATATTGCTCAAATAATCTTCAACATTATAATATGCCTTTTGTAAAAGATTATTTTTGATATATTACTTAAAATTATGTATTGATAGCGGTATCTTATTAAAATGCGTATACTCAACCTGACAGAGGATTTCTGAATCTTTTTCACCCTAAAATATGACAGTACAAGTATATTTGTGTAAGTTTAACAGATTTTAAAGTAGTTTTTAATTGCCAAAGCCTTCGCTTTCAATAAGAAAGGGCTTGTTCACTTATATAAAGCCATTATTAGAAATGATAATAAAACCAATTTATATACTCCATCAGCCTACTCCTCAAGTCAAGAGTGCATAAAGAATTTTCACTTCAAAAAGTACACCTCCTCCTCTTATTTTCCGTTCTTCTCTGATAAGACCATCTTTGCGCGCTCTATTACTTAATTTTCTGTTTATCTTTATAGTACATAAGTTGTATTTTCTTTTTCTTAGATACATACATAGCATCACGACCACGTCCTTCTACTCGCTAGGATCCTTGCATATCTTCGCTTCGTTCATTCTCATTAAACCTTTTATACAATTTCGTCGGTTTGGAGTACTCTTGGTCCTTATTTAAATAGTCCTGGATTTGGTACAGGACTGTTCGCCTTAGTCTTCCCCTTCCAACTTTCTTGACTCACAAATTCTTTTTGTCAGTCTCCTTTCATTCATTCTCCCTTTCTTTTTCATGCACGTGAGCATTAAAGTTATAAAAAAAAGTATTTTCACGATATCGATTGAGTTGATGGTAATAAGAATAGAAAAATGTTTATAAAAACATGTATAATTTAAGATGCGTTGCTGAAAACGGATATGATGTATGACGAAACATTTTTCCGACGTTTAATTTCCTCCTGTAAAGTTTTAATTCGAGACATAAAGCGAGCTTTAAAGCGGCGTCTGGCAAGTTTCATCATGGTACAGATGCGTCGCGGGTAGGAAGCTTACTTTACACACAAAGCCTAAAGTACAAAAGGCTCACTCCATTTTGTACTTGACAAGCGAAGTCGGGGAATGACGCTTCTCGTTTAACAGCTAGAATGTTAGGAGTCCAATACGCGGGTGCGTACGTCTATCTTTACACCCACAACACAATATGTTTACTCTAAAACAAAGAACTTTAATCGTTGCTTTAAATAAATAATTTTGGTTTTGAATCATTTATGGAACTCCAGGTAAGGTTAACAAGGTGTGTAAAAGCAACAATTTCGTTTAGAAATCAAATTAAATTTAAAACAATGCTTTTGTGTTTTTCTCATTTGTTTTTGACATTTGACATTGACAACCAACAATGTCTGATCGCAACTATAATATTGTTTTTCAAGATGGAAGAGTAAAAATGGCGAACGCGCCAAAAATAAAATAAAATATAACTCATTAACATGAAGATACAGCGAAGTTGTTAAGACACTAATAAACGTTTGTAAGACTTTAAAATAATGTTAGAGCTTTAATTGAAGTGCTCCAAGGACAATGGAAAATTACTTCAACATTAACACAGAAAACACGTCGTTGGCGGAATAATAGGGCCTGATTGGCACCAATAAAAGCCATAAATTAAAGAAGAAGAAGAAGAAGAACTATAATATTTGGCGGGAATCTGAGCGTTAAGGTCGCGTTCCGGTTAGTTTTTACCACATGTTTACCAAAGTTAAAGCATTCTGCAATTATCATTCAGCCTTTTTATTTTTTGATTCTGTGACTGCACGAAGTTTGTAGATTCAGCTAGTGTTATATTTTCTTGTTTCAAAAATATATATAAGTCTTCAAAAATGAAGTTGTTGCAACATAAGATAAAAATATTAAATTGATAACTGCCTCATTGGTCTAGTGGTTAGCATGTTCGACTACAGACATGAGGTCCTGGGTTCAAGCCCCGGGTCGGGCCAATTCGAAATCGATATTGAGTTTTTTATTAAGATTTTCTCAATATTTGCCCGAAGTTGGGAAATTGGCGGTGTGATCCACCCCCGTGCCTCGGAGAGCACGTTAAGCCGTCGGTCCTGCGCCTGATCTCTCTCCGGTCGTGTCGGATTCCCGTCACATCGGACTATGACAATGAAGGAATAGAGAGTGCACTTGTGTACTATGCCTGCCAATCCGCAGTGGAGTAGCATGGTGGGTCTATGCTCTAAAAACCCTCTCTCATATGAGTGAGGAGGCTTGTGCCAAGCAGTGGGACGTTAATTGGCTGCTACTTACTTACTTTACTTACTATTTAATTGATTTCTTATGAAAAAATTACAAGAACTACAGTTAATGAGGCAGTAACTTAATTATAATTAAATAATTTAAACAGTTTTTAGGCTACAAATAAAAGCCTTCGTCGTCGTCGTCGCTTCAACTCATGGACGTCCACTGTTGGACATCGGTCTCACGAAATAATGCCCACAAGGCCCGATCTTGCACCGCCTGGCTCCTGCGGATACCGGCGACTCTCCTTATATGCGTCGTCCGGTCCGGGGTCGCCATTCCAGCACCTTCGGGCCCCAACGTCCATCGGTTCGTCAGACTATGTGCCTCGCCCATTGCCACTTAGGGTCGCGATTAGTAGGGTTATGTCGGTGACTTTGGTTCTGCTATGGATCTCCTCATTTCCGATTTGATTGCGTAGAGGAACTCCGAGCATAGCCCTTTCCATCGCACGCTGAGTGACTCTGAGCTTTCGCATTAGGCCCATAGTCAGTGACCACGTGTCCGATTCGTAGGTAAGCACTGGCAACACACACTGTTCGAAGACTTTAGTCTTCAGATGTTGGACGAAAACGTCTTCCGGAATTCCCCGTACCCTGCCCAACCGAGTTAGATTCGGCGGTTGACCTCTTTCTCGATATTAGACCTACCTATTTTGACGTCGTGTCCCAGGTATGCGTACTTGTCAACAATTTCGAGTGCCGAGTTCTCAACTGGGTGGAGCGGAACATGGATATTGGACATAACTTTCGTTTTATCCATGTTCATTTTTAGGCCCACCTGTCGAGAAGCTCTGCTGAGGGCATCGAGAATTGCATTGAGATCTTCCAGAGTCGCTGCCATAATAATCACGTCGTCGGCAAACCGTGAGTGATGTAATCGCCATTGATGTTGATGCCCAGTCCGGTCCACTCCATAAGCTTGAAGAGGTCTTCCAATGCCGCAGTAAAGAACTTCGGGGAGATAACATCTCCTTATCACAATCCACATTGCAGTTGGATAGACGCTGTGATTTGGTTCTATATACGGACTGACATGTTTTCGTACATTCGGCATCTCTGTAAAGATCTCAACACAGCCCATGGTTCCACCGAAATAAGATACACAAACAAACGATCTAGAAATAATTTGCAGTCGAAAAGTTATATTAGAAACCAAGCCTAAAGTAAAAAAAGCTAATTTTTTTATATTTGACCAGCAAAGCGTGAATGGAGTTTACGCCTCCCTTCAAAATTAAGGGGGAAATAAATGAGTTGAATTTGAAAATTATTTAATTAGATCTATACATGTAACATGTTCAAATAAATAAAAAATCTAAAATATTCTTCATTTTATTTAAGGACATCTTGGAATACAATGTTGTCTATTTTTCTTGTGTTAAAAGCTCATATCCACAAAAATGACGCTGTGGTACCACAAAATGTTATTCTTATTGGTTTGTTTTAAACAGCTCTCATGTAAACCTTTTTTGCAAAGTTTTTTTTGAATTGTGCCACTGTTTTTCCAATGCAGCGATAAACAAATCATTGTGAAAGTAAATAACAGATCTTTGAGAACGAATTAGGGTCACGTTACTTGGCAAACAATATGGATTTGTCAACGTTTATCAGATCGCAGTTGACTTATTATATTATTTAGTGTACAAGGCAATATATTTTACTATAAATAGTTTGTATATCTGCTATTACATTGGTATACAATCAATTAATAACTCTATCAATTGCTCAAAAATGCACAAAAACCTGTACAGTAGTTTGTAAATTCATCACGAACAGATAGATAAACACGGTGATTAGTTTGTTTTATAATAGATACCACGATATCTCTTATATATAGATAAGTGTGGGAAACTTCTTACTCCTCTGTCTGCTAAAATATGAATATTTGCTTCACGTTTTTAACTGACTTCAAAAAAAGGAGGAGGTTATCAATTAGTCTGTATTTTTTATGTTTGTTACCTCATATTTTCTGATTGGGTGGACCGATCTTAATGATTTTTTTTCTCGTTCCGTTTTTTTGAACCAGTTCTGATGATGGCATCCATGGGAAAACCGGATAAGAGTTAAATTTGCATTAAGCATGTGCGCGACAAATAGACGAATAACTCAAGATCACGCCAACCGATTTCGATGATTCTTTTTTTATTAGAAAGGATATACTTCAAGGGTTGTTTTGTTTTAGTTTGGTTAGGTTCTGATTATGGAATCTATGACAAAGTGACGGAACTCTTCAATTCTTAGGAGCAAATTAACGATACTCGGCAGTATCTTCTATAGGCTATACAGATATTTGAGTTGCCTACCGTAACTTCGATATGGTCAAGTGATTGTCGTAGTTAAATATGATGATCAATGGAACTCCTGAACGGGTTACAGTAAGGGTGCGATGTATGACAAAATATATAACTGTCTGTAATCAAATGGCAATGACCTTACGTTTGTTGCTACATTGCATTTGAAAGGTGAATTATGTTGGAAGCGGTGGTAGCAGAGTCTGGGGGGGGGGGCTATTGCGTGTTACTGTTGTGCTCGATTATCATATCAAAGACTGGTGATAGCTGGGTGACAAAATAACCGATCTGTAACGTATAAGTTTGCGGGTTCGATCTCGGGTGTGGCGGTACCAATGTAAATTTCACTTTGTAAAGTTATTTCATTTAAACGGTGCTGTCTCATATAAGCAACACGTTTTTGAGGTGTACAAATATTCAAACAAATTTGTTAGTGTACTCCAGATTCACTAAAAATCATAAAATAAATAAAAGTCGACTGTCGACTCCGAATATAAGAATACGAGAACGCTAAAAAAGAATACGCATATTATTTTTTTTACTTTTTAGAGCACTTTAATATATTTGTTACAGTTTGTTTTGAAGGCGGTTCTTTTTTTGTTAAAACTTTTATTTATAATATCCAGATATCGTAATATCGAGTGGTAGCCCTGAATCGGGTATTATAATTAAACTTGTGATAGGTGAAGCTTAATCGCTAGTCAGGTGCACGTGACGTAGGGCAATCTATTTATTGCGGTAACTTTGATGCACAGGACCGCTTTGTACTAGGTGTTACTGAAACGTTTGTTGATTAAATTTGTGCGTATATTATACTAGCTTGTGAAGAAGACTTCGTCACTTTAATATAGATCACACAATCCCCAATATTCTCTAGTTTATTTTGTTAAAAACCCACATTCAAATCGGCGTAACAATGCTCTGATAATAAGATGTCATTAGTTTATCTGATTGATTGATTTAAATTTTTTGTTTAATTATGAAACGGCTCTTCGGCTTTTTTAAATCAGTATTTTATAAACCTAGTAGCTGACCCAGCAAACGTTGTTTTGACATATAATAACTATTATCGCTATTAAAAAATAGGGGTTGGTGATAGAAAGGTGAAAATTTAAGGGTGAACAACCCTTATCACTTAGGGGTATAGGGAGGACAAATAGATAGTAGCCGATTCTCAGACCTACTGAATACGCATATAAGACTTGGTACAAATCGCTAAAGCCGTTTCGGAGGAGTACGGTAACTAATTTAAATTTTATATATTAGATTTATAAATAAGCCAGAGGAGCTGCTTTAAAATTATTGTAAAGTAGCAGACCCGACAGACTTCGTTCTATCAAAAAGATTTGGAATGTGGCAGATTTCAGTATTTCGAAATGAAATTACAGCAGTACTAAATATCTATAGCTCTTACATTTTGTGACTATTCAATTTGGTCGGGCTGTGACTATTCAATTGATTTTGAACTTTGTGCAGCTGTAATAAAGTGCAAATTGACTCTGTGACGTTATAAACCCATCTACATTGGTTAGACAACAGTGAGTACTTGTAATTTATTATGAACTTTATTGAATAGCAATAAAGGTCAAATTGACTATACATTTTAGTTAGAAAACGTTTGTATGGGAAACAGAAAAGGGAAATTTCCCCTGCAATAAGTCGAACTTTTCTTGCCGTAAAAACCATCCTTGGACTTCAACGAACATTTAAAAAAGAATTGTCAAAATTGACCTATTCATGAGTTATACCAACACATTTTGCGATTCATTTTTATATTACAGATGAGATAAGCCCACCAAGTGAGATGATAACATTTTGATGAGACAAACACTAGTTTGGCCAATTTCAATATGAATTTTTAATAAAAATTGGAGACCAATCTGGATTCTGTTATGTTCTGATTTTATATTTATTATAAATTGGGATACAATATTAAATTTTATGTCAAACACCGAGGAGCCTATTTTATTATCCCATAGACTGTTCAGCGGCGTTTTTTTAGTGTTCGCGTTTTTTTTAACAGAAATAAGAGTCACCTGCTCCGCGGGTGGAATGACAATAAAGTGGCTCTTGCGACTTAAATATTTATAAAAGACTACTAAATGTTATGATTTTTATGTTTGTTAATAGTTAGAGTATACAATATTATCTTTTGTTTGTTATATTAAGACTGGTGTAGCGTCTAGTTGCGCTAAACTTTGAAATAGTGAAAAAAGTCCGTCTTGTATTTATAGGCTCATATCTTAAAAATTTAAACTCACCTCAAGGGTTTTCATTGTTATTCACATCACTTATATATTCAAAAACACAAATAATCACTAATAAACACTCACAGTTTATGAAATACTACAAAAAAACTAAATGACTTTCGACGCGACACACGCTTACTAACGGTCACTTTGTAACTGATTTTTTTTGTTTTTTTCTTTTGTCTGGTGTTATCTTGACGTATTTTGTTACGAAAGTAACCAAGTAGTGAAATAGATAATACACATTATGACTTTACAAGAAAGAGATTCTTATATTTATATTACCGAATGTGGAACTGGCGTATCATGTCAGTCCAGATTCAGGTAGATAAGAGTATGCAATTATTTAAATTCGCCCTAACGGAGACTGAACCCAGAGCTTTTGCTAAGAAAACGAGTACTTGCACCACTATGCCAGCGAGGGCGTCAAAAGTGTGTCATTTCGTAGCACGATAGTAATGTACTCAATTTCCAGTACTCCAAAAGATATAAAATTTCGAAAACTAAATCGAAATTTATATTTCCTTCTTTGTTAGTATAAAAAAGCCATAATTTCTAACCATAGTTGTGAGTAAACGACAATCTGTACGTCTGTAAATAGGAGATAACAAGCATCGCAGCGACGATTCAGTGTTCATAGAGCGTCACTAATCATGTTTGTGGAAAAGCGACTATTCAGACATCAGGCGTTCGTGCGACACTGTATCTCTGTGTACTAGCATTTATATCATTTTTTCCTTTTTTAATATTAATATAACTTGAAGAGAAAATTTCGTTAGATACGTTTTGAGAGTGTGTTTTGTAGGTGTTGAGTTGAAACGCTGTGTAACGTTCGTAAACTCAATAACTACATTTTACCGCTGACTGCCTCATTGGTCTAGTGGTTAGCATGTTCGACTACAGACATGAGGTCCTGGGTTAGAGTCCCGGGTCGGGCCACTTCAAAAATCAATATTGAGTTTACTATCTAATATTTTCTCAATATTTGCCCGAAGTTGGGAAGTTGGCGGTGTGATCCACCCCCGTGCCTCGGAGAGCACGTTAAGCCGTCGGTCCTGCGCCTGATCTCTCTCCGGTCGTGTCGGATTCCCGTCACATCGGACTATGAGAGTGAAGGAATAGAGAGTGCACTTGTGTACTAAGCCTGCCAATCCGCAGTGGAGCAGCGTGGTGGGTCTATGCTCTAAAAACCCTCGCTC